>ML854404.1:37928-49874 GCA_009831015.1 Picea engelmannii | reverse complement strand
AATACTTACATTGGGACCAGAAATTAACTTTGATCATTGAGTATGCTCTTCTCTCACACCATAGAGAGATCTTGAGAATCATAAAGGTGGTTAAAGAGACATTTCATATCCCTTGATAAAAAATATTTAGGAGAGGACAAATCCCCCCTAACGCTCCTCTTAGTTTCTTTTGAAATCATCTTAAATTTGTAAGGGCCCATACATGCCCACATGTTTCAAACTTAGGATAGTTTCTTGAAATTTCTTTCTTAGTTTAAATCACTAGAGAAGTTTAAAGATCAAAGTAACGGGCCCATACATGGCCACATGCTTGCAATCTAGGATAAATTTTCAAAGATTTATTAGTGTAAACAACATTTAGGGAGTTTAAGGGATTGGTAAGGACCCATATGTCCACATGCTAGTTCTTTAGGGATTTTGAAATTCCTCAAGGTTGTACCAATGACACTTAGTAATCTAGGTAACAAATATTTGTAAGGACCATAGGAAGTCCACATGTTGCAAATTCACACCTAACTTATTAAAATTTTGCACACTTTTTCACTTGCTCACACACAAAGTCACTCCTCACTCACATAATTTCCATCTTGGCTTGTGGAGGTTGAAGTAGGTTTTCTCCAAAGGAATTCCGAAATGTCCCACTTTTTCTTGAGAAATTATCCACACCCACTTAATTCAAACAAGATTGTTTCACACCCCCAATCTCTCAGCCCACCACATCTAAACTTTTTCTAAACAAACTTTTAGTCTAGGTAGGATCTCAGGGGTAGGCATCCAAACAACCCCCCATTATCTGGTTCTCACATTTTCAAACATTAGAAGTTGATAAATAGGGAACTTTTAAATCCTCCAAGTCAAGTGTTCCTACACCATAAGGTAGTGAGATACTCGTGAAGGGTTGAAGGCCAAGGTCTAGTTGTTCTGTGCATCCCCCCTTGAGTCACACAACTCTTGGAAGGGATCCATCTCGTGAACCATGTATGAGGCTGAAAATCTAAATGTCGCACTTTGACTGAGGTACCTAGTGAAAAAATTTACGATATATACCCAGGTGGCAATTGTGGGTTGCAATTGCACCTTGATCAGATTTAGTGTGGCTATTGGAAAATATCGCCAGCTCTTTCAGGATATGCACCCTCTACCCCTCATTATAACTGATTATTTCATCCTTCACTAGTTCCTCTTCTGGTGGCTTTAGACCCCACTATTGAGTGCTCTTGGAAGGTCTAATGCTATTTTAGAGGAATGAAAATATGTATTTTAGAACACGAGAATTTGTTTTATTTGTTCCCCCACGCAGGAAAAATCCACCTACCCACATGTATTCTTATTTACATTTGATTTATGTATGATGCTCATTTGATTACATGCAATTGTGAGTTATATTATCTTGTGAACATCCAAATTATACAAATCTCTTGTTCATATATTGCTCTCATCACCATTTACACACATTCACTTTACTAGTCAGGCATCATAGGGGACCTACATAATCCCCGTCATTCTAGACGCTGGCAAAACCTCTCTCCTATTCTAGGAGGAGTCCCTAGTCTTTCCAACTCACCAACTCATCCATCTCACACTCCCATGAGTCCTACTATTTTTGGATCATCTTTAATTGGTTCCACTTTAATTGGGTCCAATTCCCAAGGACATCCATCCACTATCTCTCCTTCACAAGGAGGTATGGAGCAAACTTCTTCCCAAGGGAGAAGTACAACCCCACCAAATCCCTCTCAAGGGTCAAGTCCACTACCTACTCACACAATGGCTAGAAATAATCCACCAAAAAATCCCCCTATGCCATACTTGGTGTCTCTCAACATTCCTAATTTGACTAAACTCACGAATGATCCCATTTTACATGACCCCACATGGACCAATATTCCTACCAAACTACCTTCAGATATTCCAAAAATTGAAGGAAAACTGGGGGAAGATCTCGCCAACCATGTTATTAATTTCCACTTATGGTGCTCTTCGAACAACATTATGGATGATTCCATCCACTTAAGGTTATTTAAAAGAACACTCGCTGGTCCATCAACCAAATGGTATGTGGACAAAACTTTAGGGTCCCATGTGACTTTTGAATCCTTGACAAAATCCTTTTTGGCCTTTTTTCAACTACCATCTCATCATGACACTAGTTTATAACTACTCTCCGAGTGCAAACAAACCTCAGCTATGAATATTATCAAACACATCCATGAATGGCATTGGCGACGTAGTTTATGTAAAGAAAAAATCACCAAAGAACAACACCTCGATTGGTTTCTAAAATAACTTGTCTTTATACTTGCCAAAGATGTAGCATCCACTTTTCCTCAATCAGAAGAGGAATCCATCAACAATGACCAACATTTCGACCTTATTTATGCTCATTTAGGTTACTTATACATAGTGTTACCTGATTCACCCAGACCCATACCATTTGGAAAAAAAAACCTTGAATGTCTCATGCTACAAATGGGTTGATTAGTACCACAACACACCACAACCCTTACATCCAACCACCACCTATGTATGAAACACCTCAATATCCATAACCATATGGAGGGACATCTTATTACCCTTCACCCTCTTACCAACAACCATATCTTATCCCTCCCCCCCACCCATGAGTGGACCCTCGTTGGCACCCATGATGCATCCGACCTCTCAACCAAGTTTAGGTTCCCCTTCTACCTCAGCATATAACCTGGGCACTAGTGAAATCACTTCACCTTCCTATGCACTACAGATCATTTCCACAAAATAATCCGTACTTTCCATTTCCTAGTCCCCCACAACCCATGTCTCCTCCACATCGACAACCACATGTCGACGTTAACTTTGTTCAACCCTCTTCCATTCAACAACTTCATACTTTTGAACAATTGAATACAGAAAATCCATCCCATCAGTCAAATAATTCCAAGAAGAAAGGAAAAACTGAAACAATAATAACACGGGACCAGGTGGAAATAATCCCCAACAAAACCACCCCACTAGGGGCAACCAGAATCAAGGTAACCAGAACCCCCAAGGGGATAATAACAACAAAATCCAAGGAAAAAAACAACAAAAACATCAGTACTAACTTTCCTTGTGCTCTTTGTGGTGAGTATGGACATTATACTCACCATTTCCCCCAAATTTATGACTTCAAATGGATGAAATAATCCATGAATGTGCCACGTCCTCTAACTCCACTTGCCCTTCAACAGGCCCCGCAATAATACTTGCAACATCCACCCATGACTGTAGTGTAAAACCCCATTCCACACTAAGGTGTGATGAATACCCAACAGGAGGTACACCCTACCCCACCACAAATGGGGAAATATCAAAACCCATGGCCCATCCACCCTGAAAATCCGATGGATCACAATGTCCTCCTCAATAGAAAAGAAGAGATTCTTCTGCAAATGCACGGTCATCAATACAAAAAACCCCCTAAACCTACACCAACCACCTTGGAAGTGGCCCTAGCTCCAAACGGAAAACCCTTGATGATTCCATGCCCTATTACTTAACCTACCATTCATATACCTCGCATTCCATTACGACAGAATGTCAATAACCCTCAAGATAGGGTAGCACACAATTATAGTTTGGTCGATGACTTGGCATAGTCTCCCACAACCATGTTCTTAGTAGAGGTCCTCCAAACCTATCCAACTCAGTGGAAATCCTTACTTTCCTCCTTAGGGGAAGTTGACCCAGCTGATACTAGACTCATCAAATTTGATCTAGATAGCAGAGAACCATGCCTCTCTACTCTCGTAGATTTCCAGATACCAGTCAAGATTTGTAACATCACGGTTCATCATTCTATCATCGATGAATGTGCATCCACATGCATCGTGTCCAAAATTGTATGGTAGAAACTTGGCTCCCCTGAGCTACTACCATTTGCCATCACCTTGAGAGCCTATGATGGTTGACCATCCTCCCCTGAAGGGATCTTCCAAAATGTCCCCGTCGAACTCGGGGGAAAAACTATCCTTATCGACATTGAAGTTATCGACACCCCACTCTATTACAATGTCTTGTTTGGATGTAGCTACATGTATTATATGAAGGCAATATCTTCTTTTGTGTTTCGAATAATGATGTTCCCCCATAACAGGGAAATCATCACCATTGACCAAATTACACATTATGAGCCTAACCACTTCGCCAACATTGATAACATCTTTCCTCTTGTCCACACTAGCTCAGATTCGTACTCGCTCATTTACATGGACCTTGGAATTTTCAAGGACCCATCCTTGTTGGGGGCATACCATGGAGCACCACCTCTCATACACCCTTCAACAAAAGTGTGTGTCATATATTCTAATGGAACTAACACCGGAGACACCATTCCTCCCACTGAGGCTACTCCACAACTCGACGTTCCATCAGTTGAAAAAATATTACATTAGGAATTCCTTGAGAACCCTACCATACCACTTATCCCTGATTTTCATCCCCTCCAGGGGAAAATCTCGATTTGATAGACAATCCCTCAATCCATTACTCAAATTCCCTTCTTCTACCCCCCACCTAGAGTTAAAGGATTTTAGGTATTCGTGCAACTTACCCTTCCCAACATGGCTCTTTCCATCCATGTATGGTATCTACACCCACCCACAATGGTTCCTCAACCATCTCTCCCTCCTCAACTTGAGGGAATCCTAATGCAGATTCCAGTATAGGCTCCAACTGCACCACCCTCACCCCCAACTCTCAGCACCACTGCCACTGCTGGGGGAAGACATAAGAAGAAATAGCTCAAAGCTCCACTTCATCCTCAATTTCATATTCCTTGTGCACTATGCAAAAGAGAGGGACGCCCCACTAATAGATGTTCTACTCTTCCTGAGTTACACAATCTAATCCAACTTCCTTGGGAAAACACATTCCTCACCACTTCTCCAAGTACATCTATTACTACTACAACTTCCTCCACTACATGCAGTAAAGGGTTGTGAACCAAATTCACTTGTGCCATCTTTTCAGAATATGGCCACTACACTCATAATTTCCCATCTCTACCTCAATTTCTCTAGACACTAGCGGTAGTATGAAAAACCTTTCAACAATATCCCTCTCTACGACCACTTTTTGGTACTCACGTCATCGATATTCATTATGTTTCTTCCTTAGTCCCCAAAGGATGATATCTCCTTTCACTATCTATGAATCACTTGCTCACTTCACATATCGGTGTCCTTTTATTGTTGCATACCGAGGTCATCATTCAACCCCTATTCAACCACATCTGACCACCTCACCACTGGTACTGCCCTCTCTAGATACTGTTAGCATCACCTCCCCTAAACCTGAGTCACTTCCCACCCTTCCATGGTTCCTAGATCAACTATCTAATTATATTCCCCCAAATCCTCCCAATTCTCCAGTTCATTTCCCCACAGGAAATATTACCCCCTACCATGGTTTATCACCCACCGTGTCTGGACATTTGGTTTATGTCAAGTGATCCATCGCACCCTGTATGCAATATCTCCTCTACATCTTCGCCACTTAAGGACCCTAACCCTTTGACAATATCCCATGTCACCTCCCTGAATCCCATGTATTCTCTCATTTTCCACTGCGATGAAGATATCCTAGAGGAACTCACTACCCTCGATTTCCCATGGAATGCACTCCATCATCAAGCACTTTTTCTCTCACAGGAATCCTTTGAACCTCCTAACCAAGCCTCCATATGCACAATAAAAACCAATTATTTTATTCCTTCAAGGCATATAGACTGGTTCAACAACCCTCTCCCTACCCCAAATGCTTTTGAAGAAGTCAACATGGCCAATATCTTCCCCACTGTCAAAATCGACATTTCCATAAAAATAGGAATCGTAGAAGAAATCAACATTAGCGTCGCATGCTCCCCTGAGGAACTCATAACTTACAAAGCTCTCTTTCAGGAATACCGGGATATTTTTTCATGGTCATATATGGATATGCCCAGCCTTGATCCTTCTATAGTCAAACATCACATTGACACATGACCAGATATCACCCTAGTTTGTCAAAAGCAGCGCCCCCTTCACCCATAAAAAGTGGCGGCTATCAAAACCAAAATTGACAAGTTACACATTGTTGGGTTCATTTACCCCATTGGGTATACCTCATGGGTTTCCAACCCCGTCCCCGTTAACAAAAAACAAGGCATTATTTGCGTCTACACCTACTTTCACGATCTCAACCATGCTTGTCCCAAGAACAACTTTCCAACCCATTTCATTGACCAAATTATTGATGATTGTGCTAGCCACAAGGATTTTTCCTTCATGGATGGGTTCTTCGGCTATAATCAAATCAAAATTCATCCAACAGATTAGAATAAAACTACTTTTACTACCTCGTGGGGTACTTTTTCTTATCATGTCATGCCTTTTGGACTCAAGAATGTAGGTGCTACATTTCAACAGGCCATGACTTATGTTTTCCATGATCTTTCTCGCATCATCCTCTCTTATTTGGACGACCTCACTGCCCGATCCAAGAAATGAACTCAACATTTAGATGACTTACGCATCATTTTTCAACGATGTCACCAGTACAATATTCGCTTGAACACCCTTAAGTGTGTATTTTGTGTCACTTCCAGACACCTTCTTGGGTTCATTGTCTCCCAATATGACATCATGGTGGACCCCCTCAAGGTCCAAGCTATCACATAAATTACACCACCTAGGAACTTACACCAAATGCAGAGCCTACAAGGAAAAGCTAACTTTCTACATCGCTTTGTCCCAGATTACACCACTCGTGTGCATGGTTTCCTTCTCTTACTGCATTATGACATCCCATTTCAATGGGATGAACATTGTCAAACAAATTTTTATGATTTGAAAATGGCCCTCTCCAATTCCCCTTTTATTATTCCCACAGACTATGATCATGATTACATCCTCTACTTGTCATCCTTAGCCATCTCAGTAGTAGGAGTCCTCATCCAACTAGGGGATGAGGGGTGGGAAAACGTCATTTACTACATTACTAAAAATATTTCAAGACCACCCTTGAAATACAATCATGATGATAAACTCACCCTCGCAGTCCAAAAGTTGTGACACTATATCTTGCTTTGAACTACCAAAGTCATAGCAGATTCCAACCCGATGTAGTACTTTCACAGTCGATGACAAATTAATGGAATTTTTTTTTGATGGATCCTCGTCCTTCAAGAATATGACCTTGATTTCTCAACTCCTAAAAATAAGAAATCACTCATCCTCACCAAAATCATTAAATATTTTCCCTCAAATGTTAAAGCTTCACCTGTCAATACGGATTTTCCGGACGAACACCTCTTCTTCATCCCCTCTAAAGACCCCTGGTATGGTGACCTTCTCGTCTACCTTTAGAAATAGAAGTTTGGGTCTCACCTTTCTCGAGACGATCGTTGACACATTCTCCACCAGTTCCCTTAATACCTCCTAATCGAAGATTCTTATACTGACATGGGGTTGACACCATTCTTCATCGATGTCTGACCATCGACGAAGCTGACAGAGTCTTGAACGATTTCGATAGCGGTGCTTGCAGTGGCCACCTCTCGGGTATGTCCACTACCTAAAAAATCATTCGAGCAAGATACTTTTATCCCACAATGTTTCATGACTACATCCACGCTATCAAGAGATGCGACAAATGCCAACTCTATGCAAACAAAGCACAAGTGTCACCCACTCTTATACATCTAGTCATAACCATTGGTCCCTTCTACAGGTGGAGCATAGAATTTATGACTTGCAATACTCCATATATTAATGGACACAAGTGCATTGTCATGGAAGTGGATTACTTTACCAAATGGGGTGAAGCCATTCCCACTTTCAACAATATCTTTCTAATATCCCTAGGCCAAACCCAATTGTAATGTAAATGAAAATGTACTTAAGTTGGTGAGTTGTTTGATATACAACTTTCATGGCATAATGCGCACATGTATTACGCAGTAAAATGAGGAAGTGTGTACATTCCAGGATAACGCACGCAACAAATTAAGTGCGTGTGACTTTGAGGCCAGGGAGCATTTGTGTATATGTTGTGTTTTATAGGCTGGTGATCTAGTTTTGTGATTATTGGGCCGGAGAGCCTAGATGTTAAAGTCCAATGCACCTACTTTTGTATATGTCTCAACATTAATATAAAATATATCGTTGTGCGCAAACCGACCATGATAAAAGAGTATGGAGGACTAAAATCCACTAGTTAGGGAAAGGGTGGGGGTTAAAAGTTAAGGAAAATGGGCTAAGACAGGGAGCTTAAGCCAAAAAGGAATATTATATTAATATTTATTAAAGTATAAAGTATGGATAATTATTTTATCCTAAGTTTTAAAGATGGGGACAAGTGGGCCAAAGTAGCTCCCAACACGACAAGTGTCAAGTTGGGGACATGCATACATATTGTTGGGACTTAGTTCATTTTTGGGGATTCTTTCCATCTTTTCTCCCACGATTCAGTCATTCAGTCAATCATTCATGAGTATTCACACACTCATTGACCTATCTTCCATACATTCATGTCACTGTACTTGAACCTGTATCCATAGCGATACTTGTTTGTGTAGATGGTTAGCTTGGGATTTGGAGTGAAGAAGTGGGTTGTCAAGCCCGTGGGATATTGAAGAGGCGGGTTGTCAGGCTCATGTGAAATTCCTCTCTGGGTGAGAGAATTGTTGGGAATTGATTTTCTGAAGATGCTAAATTGCAGCTACAGGGCTCTGAGACTTCCTGTCTGGCATGTTGTTGAATCCCAAAAAAGAAGTGAGGAAGCCGAAGGACTGTTGAGCAGAGAAAGGGCACACATCCTGGGGTGGGAAAGGCATGTGGGGAATGAGGGACTGTAGGTTGTTAGTTTAGTTGGCACCTGTGACAGAGTCTTTCTTTTTGTCTATGAACCATTAGCCTAGTTAGGAGTCCCTTTACCCGGGTGGAGTTTAGTCCCATCTCAGGGGTGACCAATTGCTGAGAGTGATGAGCAGTGTGGTCTAAGGCTGGAGGTTCGTGGAAGGTCTACAAGTAGTTGGTGATATTCTTACCAAAATAAGGGTCAATTGTGTGATAAATTTGCATGCTGCATTTATTATTTACCTTTTTATTTTTATGGGTTTATCCTATGTGTGGTTCTAACTGTCTTTATAGTTATGGGTATTTCCTATATATGTTGCCTGTATTTGTTTACTGTTATTTTAGTATGAATCTGTGCATTTACAAATGTATTTTTTTGTTTACATTATATATATATATATATATATATATATATATATATATATATATATATATATATATATATATATATATATATATATATATATATATATNATTTCCACAAGGGTTCTTTGTGTATATATTTTAATTGCATCCAGTTCGAAAAATTTATGTGGCATAGCTCAGTTGGATGTTGGGTATGTTACAGTATGTTCGACAAAGAGAAAAAAAGCGTGCTCTCGTGTAGCATGCCTCAGTGTGAGTGGTCGGACATGTTACAATATGGTATCAAAGATTCAATTTTCAACACTGAGCTTGGATGGGCCGAGCAAGTTGAATTGAAGAAAAATTTCACAGAGGATTGATTTTGAGGTAGCCAAATTTTGAGTTGTAGAGCGTCCATGTGTTGGGCCCCAGCAACTCCCCCTAAATTTTTACAAAATTTAAAGGGCCCCCATTAGAATCTTGATAATTATAATGAGCTACAGAATCAACCTTTTCAAATAGTTCCATACCTTGGCTTGCTTTGAGACAAACTTAAGACATTCATTGTAGTATGAGACATTCATTACAAGAGTATATGTCAAAATTTAGAAACGAGCATAGAAATCTCAATTTAAACAAAAACGTTAATTTTTCTCAACTATTTACTTTTGTTTAAATTATGATTATGTGTTCTTTCTTTTGCTCATTAGCAAGTTTGACTATTTTGAATAATGGGTTCAATACTTCATCAAATAATATCTTGGTTGGTTTCTCATTTTCATAAAATCATTTGGTGATATTAATTAATTAAATTCTTTTTTCATTTTTCATCTCATAATAATAATAAAAAAATATAAAAGAAGTATCTATCATTTGTTTGATTTTGTAAAACACAAAAATTAATATTTTTCTCTTCTCCATTAACTTGAAGCTTCTATAATTTTAAGATCATATTTGAAAGGAAATTATAAACAATGTTTGTTTAGAACTTGTAGTTAGTATAAATTCATTTTTTATTTTATTGTTCTAGATTTTGTTTTATTCACAATTTTTAGGTTATTAGTTTAGGTTTCTTTTTGTTTCACATGTTTCTATTATCAAATATTTGATATGGATCTGATCATGGCTTTATTTTATTATCAAAATACGTTCAAGATGATTGATCCAAAAATAATATTGGATTGCTACAAATAATTTTATGAGAAACAACAGATAAAATTTGGAAAGGCGTCAAAATCAAACAGACGATTTTGTAAGACTGATTGCAACCAAACTGTGAGGAATTTGAAGAAACTGTTGAAAAACCAGAACCCAAATGGATCAATTTACCTTCCATGTATAAATGTTCCCACAAAAATGCACGATTTGAGAGATATTGATGTCTCTTTATGAGGAAAATTTCAAGTGGCGAAAATTAATAGTGATGCCGAGACTGTTCACTCATTGTATAAATATATGAGAAAGTTCATAGCCATAGGGATCCAGGAAATTGAGAGGAGGATTTTAATCCTTTCTCTTTTGTATATTATTTATTTTGTAAACTTTTTTTCTTTTCAAATGGAGTAACGAATGGTTGGAATCTTTGGGAGAATGGACGAGTATTTTCAAAGAAGAATATGAAATTCCAGATTGTTTAATGGCTTTTGTCTTGTGAGTAAAATGGTTTTATTTTCATTATAATATCTTCATATTCTTTGAATAATTGATTATGCATTGATTTAAATTAGTTTTAGTCTGTTTTATCAATACATGGTTAATTATTATCATTTATATATTAATTTTTTCAATCTTTAAGAGTTTATTATCTTAAAATATCTTTCGGGACTACAATATGAGCATGTGAATTAGAGAAAGAATATGGGAAAACAATTAATCTTTGGATTTAGACCTGTGTGATGCTTATTCCATTTCATTCTTTCATTACTATTATATTATGATAATATTATTATGGTTGATTTTAGCTTTAGCTTGTCATCATATCGTGTTTTCATACTGTTAAATGTTATATGATGCCCATAATTTTTTATTCCATTTTTTATGTGTGATCAATCAATCATTTGATTAATGTGGAATTTATTTCTAATGTTAAATGATGGATAATATCAATACTCAGAATTGAGTTTTCTTTCGTTCTTAAATATTGATTATCTTAAGAACACATGGTTTTTAATTAGTTGTCTTCCTGTTGTTATTAATTTACTCCAATATCAAATACTTCTTTGAATGTATTATGGAAGTGCTAGTATTGTTTTGTTATAGGTTTCCCTTAACAATAGTATAGGCAAGATCTTATACAACACAAAAATATAATACCAATTTCGTTGATCAGCTACATGTTATTCTGTGTGTTATTTAGTTAAATTGTTTATGAATGAAACAATGACTACATTAATTATCTTTGACTATTTTTGTGTCACTATTTTAATCGTATTCATTTAGTATTTATTTGTTTATTATCTTTAAAAATAAAAAAAGTGTTGTTCATATTTGATTTAGAAACCTTATCAAACAATCATTTTCACAAGATTTCATGCAAACCTTGTAACTTGTATATAGATTGTTTATATTCACATTTCTTTTTAATAAACATTAGTCAGTAGTATATCATTTGTTAGAATCATAGATTTTAGGTTAGTTTCATTTCTTTTATTATTTTTAGGACTTTAGTTGGCTAACAGAGACATTAAACCCATCATAATAGGTTACACCAAACGACTTTGGTTATTTAGACAACTTCGAACCGGAT
>ML854404.1:0-28957 GCA_009831015.1 Picea engelmannii | reverse complement strand
GATTTGTCCTCTCCTAAATATTTTTTATCAAGGGATATGAAATGTCTCTTTAACCACCTTTATGATTCTCAAGATCTCTCTATGGTGTGAGAGAAGAGCATACTCAATGATCAAAGTTAATTTCTGGTCCCAATGTAAGTATTGTTATATGTGATAGCAATAATATTTTACAAACCAAACAATCCATCCATGTGGCAACCAAAGCAAAAGAGGAGAATATTTGGTTCTTTTTACTCCCTAAGTGCCTATGTTTAGATAATCTTTCATACGGGAAAGGGGTCTAAGTGGAGCTCATGGGTATTACAAATTGCATGAAAGCAATAATCTGAAGGCTAGGGGCCCTCAAATCATCACAAAACCCATTACAATTTTGAAAATATGGATATGTGCATGGGTTACAATTATTACAAGTGTGCAGTGGGTGCAAAGTGTGCACAATGCGCATAAAAATGAAGTCTTTGGGGTGCACAGTGTGCGTCTGTGGGATGGAATATCCGCACACTTTCTGATACGTGTCGGGGGGGGGGGGGGGGGTTTTTTGNGGATTTTTGAGTGAAATTATCTTCCTCCAACTCAAAATGTTTCTTTTGACAGGTAAGGCTAGGCCAGTTTTGGTACCTGAGAGACAAATTGATTAAAAAAAGTGCTCTCTAAGCCCAAATAGGGTGGATTTTGATACCTTATCCCCAATATGGTCGTCAATCTATTGTGGATGTTTTGTCACTTGGGTGAGCAAAGCAATGGCACTTGCATGCCTAGTTGAGCCTGCTAGACAACACAAAAGTCCGTGAGTGGGTTAAACAAGCTAAAAACATGTGTTATAATTCTCATTTTCACCCAACATGCAGACCTGACATCAGGCCATCTTACTTACTATTTTTTCTAAGCCAATACAGACCAATGCTTCTTAAAAACACTATTTTTGAAGATGTACATGCCCTACACCACTACTTCCCATGTATGTATGCTAGTTGCACCACTAATGCCCACGTACGTATGCTAGATTAACCATTACAACCCATGTATACCCACAAAAGTTGCAAAAAATAAAAATTTGCAAGGGATTCGTTGAGATTATGGGTCATTAGGTAGTTTCTTAACCAATTGACCGCCTATGGCCTGTCACCCAACCGAATAACCATATTTTTTTCATATAAAAAGAGGTGTTGGGGTCTCATTCCAAGGAGAAACATATAAACAATGAAACTCTGCCCATTTTCCGTTCCCCCCTTGCCCCAAGAATTTGCAGCCACATTGTGAGTTTTGAGCCAAAATTCCCTATTCTTTCATTTTTTCCTCATCCATAAGACTATGTCCGTTCTCTAGAGAGAAGTGTGAGAGAAGAAGGATACATGGAAGCAGTTGGGGCTTGGTGAAGAGGATCCTAGGACTAGGTTCGAGGAGCAGTCGTCGATCTCATTTTGTAAGTAACTCTGTGAGATTAATATAAATAATTACTTTTTCCATCCCACCATATGATGTGTTCAATCTTCATGTTTGCTCTACATTTTGTTATGACATCTAACCCACTAATTCGTATATAGAATGAATTTCCGTAGTTTCTTGTTTATATTTTGGTGAATGCAGGTCAGCCTTGGGAGGAGATTTGCAGTCGAGAAACGATCGAACGCAAAGGGATCGACACCAGACACAGAGTTTAAGGTAAGACTACTGGATCCCTATACTTTGTACTTTATACATGAATGTCGGGTGTTGTCGGGATAGTTGTTAAAAGTAGGAGACTTTAGATGGTTAGCTTTTCCTGCAATTTAGAACCCTAGTGTAGTTCATAGGGTAGTTTTCCCACTATAGAAGAATTGGTGACCATACTGGGGAGCCTCTAGGGTTTTTAGGAGATGTCTTTGGGTGGTTTAATTGGTTTAATTGCCTCTTTCAGTTCTTTGTAAGTTGTTGAGTCTTCAAGTGATTCTGGTCTTCCATACCAGTACTCCTTGCCTAGTCAACTTGACTGTTAGTTTTATTTTTTTGAGAAGTTATAGAGGTGTACATGGCCTGTAGTGGGTCTGCACGCGTACATACGCGCCCTACATTTGGATAGCCCACATACATACGCAAGTTTCTTAAGTGTCAGTAGCATGCCTATGTCAGGAAGTTTTTTTTTTCTTAAGAAGGGGCAGTCAACCTCTTCCCTATTTGAAGTTATACTTCTCAGGGGTTTCTTGATTTAATACCAGTCTCTGTTGTTATAGCCTTTAGCTTGGGTTTGACATCAGTTTTCTTGTCTTTTTTAGGCCCCCCATGAATATACGATTCATGGGGGGGGCATGAATTGTGTATTCATCGGTTTTTTTTAGAATATTTTGTTACCTCTGCTTTGATTGGAAGAAAATATAAAAAAAAAACTTATCTTGTTAGGTATCTTTCTTTCTTGGCATTTGCTTTGCATTGTTATTTGAAAAAGAAAAATAAATTAGCATAGTGTTGTGTTTTCTTCTCATCTTAAAATCATTTCAAAAGAAAAATAAGAAAGATAATCCTTATTTGCTAGTGTTCTTGTAAGTTTCATCATTTTTCGCAAGAGTCTTAACAACATCAGTGCCACTACCACACCCCTTTTGAGTAAATCAAGATTTAAAAAGAACGCTAAATATAAAATTGAATAGACTTTTTATGTTTGTAGGGTCAATCAACTAGTCTAGGCTAGACCCTTGATTTAGGTTGGAGAGGAAACTCTTCAAGGCTTACAAACAAACATTGGAGTCTGAGTTAGAGAGTGTTAAATTACAGTAAATGTGAAAGTTATCCAGGACCCCCCTCTAACATAGGGGATAAAAATGAGGTCACGTGAGGAAAGGTAGCAGAGATAACCCCTCCAAATTCGGACCAAGCGTAGTGGGGAACACATATTGAGGAATTGTCATGGGATACCATTGGTTTCATTTTCCTACAGAGCTTCGTGGACCCCGAATCCATTCGATATCCTCAGTTTTATTTCGAACAACTTGCTTCCAATACCCTCAGTAGGTTCTGGGCTTTTTTACCCTGTTCATTGCAGTCCACCTGACTATGGACTATACCCTCCTAGTGACTGTTCGTGAGATAGCAACCTAGTTGTATTTATTTTAGGGACTTACATAGGTGACTACAGGGGTATACCTCGGTACCTATGGTAGATGTCAGGCCACGCTTTGCAGAGTATACACAGAGGGTGCTTCTATGTTCAAGTTGCACTTGCACCGGTAAGTTTCTCTAGTGTTGGCTGGCGTAACTGTTCTTCCAACTAGTTAGTTGTTTGCTTGATTTTCCTTTAGGATCTTTTAGTGTGTGCTCTGTGCTCCTTAGTTTTCCATAGTGATTTATTCAGTCATTTATTTGGGTCTTTTACCTAGGGTGGTAGACCGCCGACTTCGCCGGTATTGAGGACTTTTTGGTCTTCCTCTTAGAAACATGGAGCTGCCTCTTTATAGGATTTGTTTTGGTAACACTGGTTTGTCAGAGTCAACGTGTGAGACTTTTACGGACTTGAATGATCTCACAAGGGGAGAACATGTGCATAATATATTCATGGATAAATTTCCTGACGATACCAACCAAGGAACCCCTTCACAAGGGGATTCTTGTGATTTTCCTTTCTTCGGAAATGTTGGTATCCATTTGATGGCCACTTTGTACATTCCTGGGTCGAATGTGGGACTACCCGTTTGGTTGGGCGCCATTCTAAATGTCTCGAATTCTCTTGACACTTCTCAGTTAAGAACTCTATATCATGGGCACCATGTTGATGTTCCTTCGTCAATGAAGTCTTCTCCTCCTCCTTCTCTGACCTCTGATGAAAGTACAATTACTAGTAACCGAAAGTCTAAATGAAATAGAAAGAGGAAGAATAGGAAGAAGAAATCACCAACCTTTGCGAGTCATGTTGGAGATAGGTTGTCAACCTCTGCAGGTCATGTTGAATACCAACACCCAACCTCTGCAAGTCATGCTGGGGGTAAGCACCCAACCTCTACAAGTCATGCTGGGGGAAAAAGTCCAGTCACTACTAGTCATACTGGAAATATGTATGTAGCCTATGCAAGTCATGTTATCGACCCATCACCAACCTATGCAAGTCATGTTGGAGATGTGCAACCAACCACTGCTAGTCATGCTGGGGGCATTTATTATATTAAGAAACCTAGATGGATAGGACGTAAGCCTAATTTACCTTGTAAGATTTGCAAGGGAGATCACCTTACTCATTTTTTCCCTGACCTTCCATAGGTATGAAGATTATGGTCCCTGTCTGCAAGCTCCTCTGATTCTGAGTCTTCTAAGGTTTTCTTGCAGCCTATTCAACCAGTGGTTGAGAAAGTGGTCATGCTAATGCAGTCATCAGCTGATCACACTCCTCTTTTAGGGGATGAGGTGCCTTTATACCATGTAGTCTCGTAGCCTATTCATCCATTGGTTGAGAAAGTGGTCATGCCGATGCATTCATTGGATGATCCAACTCCTCTTTTGGGGGGTAAGGTGCCTTTAGACCATGTAGTCTCGTAGCCTATTCAACCATTGTTTGAGAAAGTAGTCATGCTAATGCAGTAATGGACTGATCTCACTCCTCTTTTGGGGGGTGAGGTTCCTTTATACCATGTAGTCTCGTAGCCTATTCAACCAGTGGTTGAGAAAGTGGTCACACCGATGCAGTCTTTGGCTGATCCCACTCTTCTTTTGGAGAGTGTCGAGTCTATCAAAGTGGTCATGCAGATGCAATATTTAGCTGATCCCACTCTTCTCTTTGAGAGTGATGTGTCTACCGACTATGTTTTTAGCGTTTCTAGTTCAGTACTTTTAGAACAAGGGGGCATTCTACTTGCTTCGAGCACACCCCCTCCAAGTCCTAGGATGGTTTCCTTTGATTGGGATGATCTTGTTGAGCCTCATATTCCTTCTTTTGCACCTTTTCAAATAAGGTTTGAAGTTAATTCAACAAACATTTATCGATGTATTGTGGATGAAGGAGCCTCTGCAAGTATTTTATCCTCCTCAGTTTGGAAAGTCTTGGGATCTCCCAAGCTTGTATCTGCTTCGCATGAGTGGTTGGATTTTGACAGACATCCTAGTGAATATTTGGGGGTTCTTCCTCAGTTACCTATCTCATTAGGTGGGAATAGTGTCTTTGTTGATGTTATAGTGGTGCAAGGCTCGTTAGATTTCAATATGCATCTCGGGTGTGATTATGTATATGCTATGAACGATGTGGTGTCTACACTCTTTTGGGTGATGCATTTACCTCATAATGGAAGCATTGTCACTATTGAAGAGATGGAATTTGATAATCACCATCCTAATTTACTGTTAGTTCATGCTGCCCCTTTATATGTTCCTAGTGTTCGTGTAGACTCTACCCTGCCATAGGTTAATTATGTGGCGTCCTACCCTTGGTGTTCAATTGCTTCTGAGCAGGAACCTGTGAAATCATGTTTACCTCCTCGAGACTTGGTCTCAACAATTAATCCATTGGTTTATCCAACGGGGGCATGGGAGCACTTGCTTCCGCCTCTTGGTCCAAGTGATATTGAGTCTCCTTTTGAGTCTAATCTTGTTATTTGTAGATCCTCAAGCCCTCGTTCTTGTGATTGTTTGTTGATAGACTCTGCCAGTCCTGGCTAGAGCCTCCATCATCATATGGAATATGGTCAGTTTACTTCACCCTTTAGGACTGTCAACCCTCATTTGCATGATTTCTTGAATTTTGAATTACCTTCAGATGAGGCTATCCTTGAAGCTATGACTACAGTTTCTATACCGTGGGAGGACTTACACCAAGGTTTGTGTTTTCTTCCCTTTTGGGAGACTTTCCAAGTTGAATATCAAAGAGACTCTTGGTCTGAGCCTAGTGGTGGGCTCTACCTGAACCAGTTTCATATATGAGTTGTATCCCCCTGGAGTCTTCTTTAATCCCTTTTTAGACTCTTTAAACATGAAAAGATTGTCGAGCGATCTTGTTTTCCTTCACACTTGTCAAACTAAAACTTGAAGGCATGTCTTTCTGATGGTAGTTTACCCCTTTTTCGTTCTTGATGGTCAATTTTACGAACAAAGGTACACTCTAGTAACTTTGGTTCATTAGAAGAATATTCTCAGGTATAATTTTACCCCTTTTTCAGGCCTGAGGGACTAAATTTATGAAAAATGAACCCCCATGGAGCCCATAGTTAAGCTCTTTTCAGACTCCCTAAAATTGAAAAGATAGTTGAGTGACCTTATTCCTTCACACTCGTTAAACTGGTCCGAAATAACGTTCTCTATGGAGTCCATAGTTAAGCTCTTTTCAAACTCCTTAAAATTGAAAAGATCGTCAAGTGACCTTGTTCTTTCACACTCATTAATTGGTTCAGAAAAAACATCTACTGGCATGATTTTATCCCTTTTTTTGGCTTGTAGATTAAGGAGGAAAAAGGTACACCTCAGGAGATTCATCTCACCAGGAGATTTCTCCTAAGTATATTTTATAATTTTTTGGGCTAAGGAGATTAAATCTAGAAAAGGCAGTGAGTCCATAGTTAATCTCTTTTCAGACTCCTTAAAATTGAAAAGATTGTTGAGTGATCTTGTCTTTGTCACACTTGTTAAAATAGTTTTGAATAGACATCTTTTCAGTGCTACTTTATCCGTTTTTCGAGCCGACTAGACTATCTTCGAAAAAGGAACCCAGTGGAGTCTTCTTTTGCGCTTTTTCAGACTCTCTAAAAATGAAAAACCACCGAGATTACCTTCTATGGGCTCGTTTAAAATTACATTGAAGGATGTTATCATTGTGTCTTATTAATCACATCTACATATCTGTGTATTTAGCCTAATTCTTATTCCATTTTGCTCTCAACAAAACCTTTAAAGCATGCCTTATACAAAAGCCTTGTAGCACTTTTCCTTTTCATTTTGACACCTTGACCCATGGAGGAATTTTCCCGAGTGTCCTTTCCCTCCACATGTCTCCTTGCTTTGAGAATTAGCGTGTTCCTTGCACTTGGAACTAGTATTATTGCAACACTCATTCCTCCTTTGTAACGTAGCATTCTTTTATTCTTTTTCAAGCTTTCAAAATATTGAAAAAGACAAAAAAAATCAAATATACCCCAAAAAGAAGATGGGAAAAGTATTTTCTTTTTATGGTAGAACAATGAGTCGCTCTTGGAAAAAGAACATCCTTCCATTTGTTCATCAAGATTTGGGATTTAATATGACCTTAGGAATTTGTTCTCGCAACATAGAGTTGTTTCCTCCTCCGTTTGGTTATCCTTCCAAACACATGGAGAGTTTGTGTTGTCTCCTGCATCATGAACTTATGTCAATATCATGTTTCCTGAGTCTGATCATCAGACATGCTATTGTCCAAGGGAAGTTTTACCCAACTTGAGTCGACCTTTCTACAATTTGTCTCTTGACCTGATTCTCGACCATCCCTAAAGTCCAATCAAGTCCTTGCTTGAAATCAATGAAGTTCTTTGCCTGATCACCGAGATCCTCTTGTCTGTTCCCCGACGAGCCGTCGAATACCTTTGGGTAGTGAAGTTGTACACTCACATTACAATCATACTCGAGTTTTGAAGATCTTGAAGCTCTTTCTCGAGCTTTGAAGACCTCATCTCCATCCATCAGGCATCGTTGGCTTCTTGAATATGGATACTATACATGTATATTTTTTATTTTGAGATGTAGATCCACTGTGTATTGATCGTGGCTAGACTTTATATAGTTATATGACATGGATATGCAGTGTATTTGATTGGAAGCCATGATTTATTTCATCTTGAGAATGGGTATGCCTGCCTCGGTGAGATAATTTTTATTTTGCAGATGGGACCTCCCAAACTCTAGTCTCGGGCTCACTCACTTCATATGTTGGTAAATATTTGTAATGTATTTCAGCCATCAGATGCTCTTCTAACCTCACACATTAGGGTGAATATGTTTAGATAACCTTTTACCCCCTATGTACCTATGTTTAGATAACCTTTCATATGGGAAAGGATTCTAAGTGGAGTGCATGGGTATTACAAATTGCATGAAAACAATAATCGAAAGGCTAGGGGCCCTCAAATCATCACAAAAACCATTACAATTTTGAAAATATGGATATGTTTGTGGGTTACAATTATGACAGGTGTGAAATGGGTGCACAATGCACACAATGCATATACAAAAGAAGCCTTTGGGGCACACAGTGTGCATCTTTGGGCTAGAATATCCACTCACTTTATGATACGCTTCGGGGGAAAATTTTTGAGTGAAATTCTCTTCCTCCAACTCATAATTTTTCTTTTGATAGGTAAGGTTGGTCCGGTTTTGGTACCTGCAAGACAAATTGATTAAAATAATTTCTCTCTAATCCCAAATAGGGTGGATTTTGATACCTTATCCCAAATATGGTCGTCAATCTATTGTGCATGTTTCATCACTTGGTGAGTAAAGCAATGGCACTTGCATTCCTAGTTGGGATTGCTAGACAAGACAAAATTTCATGAGTGGGTTAAACAAGGAAAAGATATGTGTTATAATACTAATTTTCACTACACATGCAGACCTGGCATCATGCCATCTTACTTACTATTTTTTCCCAAAACAATACAAAACAACTCTTCTTAAAAATACTATTTTTGAAGATGTACATGCTCTGCACCACTACTGCCCGCATATGTATGCTATATGCACCACTACTACCCACGTACATATGCTAGCTAAACCATTACAGCTTGCGTATACCCACAAAAGTTGCAAAAAATAAAAAGTTGCAAGGGATTAGTTGAGATTACGGGCTATTGGGTGGTTTCTTAACCAATTGACCTCCTATAGCTCGTCACCCAACCAAATAACCATATTTTTGTCATATAAAAAGAGGTTTTGGGTCTCATTCCAAGGAGAAACATAGCAACAGTGAAACTCTACCCATTTTTCTTTCCCCCCTTGCCCCAAGAATTTGCAGCCACATTGTGAGTTTTGAGTGAAAATTCCCTATTCTTTCCTTTTTCCCTCATCCATAAGCCTATGCCCATTATCTAGAGATAAGTGTGAGAGAAGAAGGATACGTGGAAGCAGTTGGAGCTTGGTGAAGAGGAGCCCAGGACTAGGTTGGAGGAGCAGTCGTCGATCTCATTTTGTAATTAACTCTGTGAGATTAATATAAATAAGTACATTTTCCGTCTCACCATATGATGTGTTCAATCTTCATGTTTGATCTACATTTTGTTATGAAATCTAACCCACTAATTCGTATTTAAAATGCATGTTCGTAGTTTATTGTTTGTCTTTCGGTGAATGCAGATCAGCCTTGGGAGGAGATTTGTAATCGAGAAACAACCAAATGCAAAGGGATCAACATCAGATGCAGAGTTTAAGGTAAGACTACCGGATCCCTATACTTTGTACTTTATACTTGAATGTTGGGTGTTGTTAGGATAGTTGTTAAAAGTAGGAGACTTTAGATGGTTAGATCTGCCTGCACTTTATAACCCTAGTGTAGTCCGTAGGGGGGTTTTCCCACTATAGAAACATGTAATAAACAAATAAACAAACTAAAAAAACTAAGGAAATAAAAACTAGAGTGCATAAGAAACTTTAGAACCATAAACACTCAACCAATGACAAATATTATGCCACCAATGGATAACTATATTAGTTGGCAAAACACCGTAGAGAAAATTTAGTACTTATGGGTCCCCTCTTCCTCCTTGGGAGGGCTCTTGAGTTCCCTAATGAAGAGCTCTTCTTACAATGGAAGAAAAATGGAAAATTATGAATAAAATCAATGCATATTCCCTCAAGAGGTGAGTGGAATGGACTATTGCAATGGTGCTTTAATACTCCAAGCAGAAAATTGGATTCTGAAGGGAGAATTGAGGCAGCATAACAATACTATGAAGATCTTTGTTTCTTAGTGCACCCATGGATTTCATTTATAGAATTTCTTCAAGGAAAAATATAATTGGTTCTTGGTGTGAACAAGGGGCCTTTTAGGGCACCCTTTGGTCCTTGACTAGCCCCCCATTCGAATTTAACTCAGATATGGAGGTCAAATCAGGTTGGGACCTAGTCCATAATTGGTTGGGGGGCTGACAAGAACCATAAATGCATCATTCACAGGAGTGTGTGGATTTTTTTGTACATAATCGTGCATTGTGCGCTCTAAGGGATTTGTTGGCCCACACACTGTGCACGTGCTTCCTTTAGTGATTTTTCACATGTAAATGTTTTCCCAATTGTATAGTTGTTTCCTTTTGAAATTCATTTTAGTGTTGCAAGTGAACTAATTGTTGTTGTCATTGTTGTATTTCTGTAACCATTTGCGTGTAATGTTGCGGATGAAATTTCAATGATAACACCCATAAGTACTTTTGTATTTGTTCCATGCATAATTATTTCTTGCATGTGCTCTACATGTTATTTCTTTATGACAAAAACGATTACAGTAATAGCAATATCCAAAGAAATAATTTTGATACCAGGTCATGTGAGGAAGCCTTGGTGGGAAAGATCTCCTGAATCTATCCTTGTTGTCTTTGGGAGGAATGCACATTTTCTATGGAACATCATTTTCTTTCTTCATTTTGTCTTTATCACTGATGGAGTGCTTGATTACATCAACATATCTTATATATTTTCCTTCATTTACCTTCTTCGATGGATCTGTATCTTTTGAATCTTATTTATTTGTCATTTGACTCTTATCATAGAAAAGACCAATTTTAATGAATGGAGACCTTTGAAAATTGACGATATCATCTAATATTTCAACACTCATTTTAAACTTCAATTCAATAGTTATTTTTTTCAATTCCCTTCTTAAGGAAACAATTATAGATTCTAGCTTCTCACAATTTTCTTTCTTTTCCTTCAACGAGATTCTCACCACTTATTTTATCCTTCTTGCCTCTTCTAGTTGAACCTCTAGGATCAAAATACTATTTTTTGTTTCTTCAAGGATTTGTGACATTTTGGACTTTGAGTCACAATTCTATTCTTCATATTTCTAGAACTACTCCTTTTTTCTCAAATTCTTTGTCCTAAGATTCTTTATTTCTCTTAAGCTGCTCATGAGTTTTTCTTCAAGATCCACTTCCCCATATGTTTCAACATTTTCCTCTTCTTATGAATCCATCGTTTCTTTTCCTTTATCTCCAACAAAATTTGTTTTGACTTCCATAAAGAGAGATTCTTCTCTATCACTATAATAACTACTTTCATTGCTTTCATCAGACAAGTCACTAACCCCTTTTGAGTAGATTCTCTTCTTCTTCTTATAAGAATTCTTATTCTTTTCATTATTTTCTTGTTTGTGGATTTTTTTGTGTTGATGATGTTTTCTCCCTTTATTTATTTTATGGTCTTCTTTATCATCACTACTTTCATTTTTCACATATGGACACTTAGCAACAAAATGTGCTACTTTACTTTTACACAATTAAAGCATTTAAAGGGAAACTTACCTTTGTATTTTCTAGATCCCTTTTTGAAATTTCTCACAAAGTGTGCCTCCTCTGCATTTGATTCATAGCTTTAATAATCACTTGATTTGTGTTCTTTGTTCTTCGTCATATTTGAATATTTGAAGGTTTCTTCTTTCTTTGATGAATTTTCTTTTTCAGTACTCATTTCATATGCAGTGAGAATCTCATGCAATTCATCCATTGTCAATTTGTCAAGATCATTCATTTATTCAATAGCATAAAATTTGTCATAAAATGTTAAGGGGAGTGACCTTAACACCTTTTCTACAATCATTGATTCTTCAACTGTTTCACCAAGTCCTCTTACAATATTGACGGTATCATCCACATAGAGGATATAAACTGCAAAAGTTCCTATCTTTCATTTTATTCTTCTATGGGTTTGAAGCTTATCCTTATTAACCTTGTCATCGCCTTCATATATGTTTTGAATTTTCTCCCAAAATATCTTTTCTGATTTGCAATAAATTACTTTGACAAACTCTGATTCTAACAGACCACACAAGATGGAATTCATGGTTTTTTGCATTTGTTTCCCTAGACTCTTTCCCAACCACATCTTTTGGTGAAGTTGTTGGGGTTGTAGAGCCAGTAATGACTGATTCCTAGATATCAAAACCAAGGGCCTTTATATATGTTTGCATCCTTATGCTCCATAAGGAATAGTTAGTTATATCAAACATAAAAGCCTTGTTTGTAGAGAAACCTTCATGATCAKACATGTGTGCTCCCAAGATCTACCTTCTAGTGGTTAGAGTGTTTCTAAAGGAACCCACTATGATACCAATTGTTGAGCACACACTTATACTGAGAATMTAGAAACTATAATACATGCKATTTTATGTGGAAACCCTTTTGGCAAGAAACCCAAAAAACTTATTTTTACAATTTGTAGGCATCAACCCACTGTTACAGATATTTGTAGGCACCAACCTACCAGAGACACCAATCCCCACTAGTRCAAATCCTAGTAGGAACCAACATACTCTTACAGATCTTCATAGACACCAATCTACTCAAGACACCAATCCCCACCTCTAASGACCAACCTAGAAAGAGACATCARTCTCTTTGTTTGATKTTTATAGGCACCAACCTACTGGAGACACCAATCCCCAGTTGTTAGATGTTTGTAGGAACCAACCGACTRGAGACACCAATCCCCACTTATTGAAGTTGGTAGGCACCAACCTCCTTTCAAGCTTGCAAATTCATCTTTAGAGGTTGAAAATACACATTTCCTTCACATGTATTATTTTTTCTTTTATCTTCACCAGGTCTAGTCACTAATTCTACATTAGCTCTACCTTCACCATGTCTTCTTGCTTCTAATGCTACTTTAGCCTTAGATATTCCTTCACCATATATTCTTTCTTCTTCTGCTACTTCTTCCATAGATCTACCTTTACAAGTTTTGCTTTCTATAACGCCAAATATACTTTCTAAAACACCAGATCTTCTTATTAGAACACCAGGTCTACTTGTTGGAACATGTTGGCATAGGAGCAGAATCGAGGTTCAATGATACAACAATGCACCAACAAAACCCTAACTACTGGCCCTTTTGGAAACACCTGCGAAGTAGATGAAGTCTCACCCAAGGTAGAGGTAGGGGTGGTTGAAAGACTCAGGTGTCTGCAACCTTAGCTGGGACACATATATGTGATTATATCACTTACAAATCACTTAGCATAGATCATTCATAAATATTCCACTTAGATCTACTTCGTCGACATAATAGAGCATTGCAACATTCACTTAGGTCTAGGTTATTTTAGCACTTAACAACAACAAGACAGATTAGATCTGGTAGACCAAGCACTTAGCATATTCATACACATCAGATTTAGCATTCATATACATCTTTAGCACTAAGAATAAGAAAGTTTATTTAATCACATCTAAGAACTTAGCAATACAAAACATCTAAGAATAAGCACAAAGCACAACACACAGTATTTATGTGTTTCACCCCCACCCTGGGGCTACATCCACCAACTCTTCTTATTTATTAGCTTCAGTCAATCCAGTTACAGCACAGAGCTATCAAAATCCTACTCTGCATAGGATAGGAGATCTGCATGCACCTCAGTAGATCCTCCTTCCTCAAGTATATCTAGCACAAATCCTCCTTACAATATGTGCACTCAGCACTTACAACACTTGCACTCAGCTCTGCAAGTCAATCACATAGATCAATTTTATCACTAAGCCCTTGGCTAATATTTTCCTCTACTTACATCACCTAGATATATATTTATACATTACAAAAGTGGGCCTAAGCATGGGTAAACCCATGGGCCCACATCCCTTTCCCATTACATATTCCCAAAAACCCAAAAAAGGACCCAAAGTGTGCCAAGATCCCATGATCTCTGCTTCGTCTCTCGCACCTCCTTCGACAGGCTATCAAAGTCCCAAAAATGGTCAAATATGACCAAGTATTCCTCAAAACTTGGTCAAGGGCCAACAGGCCCCCAACACTCAACTGTGACTCATCCCGAGTCACTCTGGTCTAAGAAATTCCACATTGAATGCCTCGAGCTTGGCTCGATATGCTTCGACCTGTTGTTATGCCACGACCTCTTGCTCGATGAACTCCTGGATGAGAGCGTCATTTATTGGTCCATTGAGGCACTGCTCTGCTGAGATGATGACATGTTCTAGCTCTATTCCTTGGGTCTCGATCTCCGAAAATAATATGCATGCCTTATCCTACACAGGTTGAAGTTTTTGAGTTCCTTCCATTACCTTTCTTTGGATCGTATGGATCTGTTGTTGGGCAGTGCGCTACTCGTGAGACCGCTTCATTCTCTCTATGCATGATAGGGCCTTCAGCTGCACCTGTAGATTTTCAGCTTCATGCTTTGCCTACTGGAGCTGCGACTCCAATTTATGCAACTCTGGATTCTCGGTTGGGTTCTCATATATATGCAGACTTCTACTACTTAACTATTTGCATTCCTCAGTGAGTTCTTTAATCCTTTGTATTGTGCTTTGGGAAGTCATTTCTTGCTGGTCACACACTTCTTGCAGGGTACATGGTATGGTATGAAGCTCTAATTCCACGACTCTTTGTTGAAGTTGCTGAATAAGTTCAACAAGCTTCATCACTTGGCATTCTATGGGTTCTTCTGCCTTCTGCTCTAAGCCGGTCACAAAGTGAAATTCTTTTTTGACTGCTTCTTCAATCCCTATCTCCTTCATGAGAAAATGATCTTTCTCTTTTTGGATCTTTTCTCTGTCTTCTTCAAATTTCACTTGGAGAGTGTCCTTCTCTTGTTGCACAGCTCAACGTTGTTCGATGATTTCCTTATTTTCTTGCTTTAAGGTCTGGGTGGCCTGCGTTATTTCTTCCTGTGCTTTTCGAAGGCATACTTCTACTATGTCAGAAATCTTGCGAAGTTGAACTAGTTCATCTCCCTCTTCTGTTGTTCCTTCTGGAAAGGGTGTAGTGGATACTGTGCAGCTAGACTAAAGTGCCTGCTACACTCCTTGGAGCTCGATATCAATTCTATTGTACATTTTCTCTTGCTTATCTTCCTTCTTTTCTGCTATCTCTTTTATAGATTCATTCACAGTTGCGATAAGGAAAATGAGGAAACAATATTGTCTATTTTTATTTGTTTCGGATTTTTTAGAGATACACACGACTTTTATAAGGCCAGCACGCGTGTACACGCCCTCTGGCTCTACACAAATCGCGTGCACACGCTTGCTATTGGATTGTCAATAGTGTGCTTGTGCAGGATAGTTTTTGTTGAGGGTAAGGAAATCATCCTTTCCCTTGACAAGAGTTATACCTCTCAGGTTTTTGAATCTCTATCCTAGTAGTCAGTAGCTTAGGGTTGATCTTAGCCTTAGCTTGCTTTTTTCATTTAAAAGTTGTCATTAAAAATTTTCTTTAGGGTTTTTAGACAAGTGTGAGAGTCCTTTTTTAAGTTGCTAGTGTGTGATTTCTTGAAGCGATTCTTTGCAATATGCGATTAGGCCAGAAGTTTTTTTCTTGGTTTTTGACTTGTTGATATTTTTCCTTTTTGCTTTGTCAGCATTCAAATAAAAAAAAAATCTCTTTCATTTTCTTGTTTGGTTGAAAAGTGTGGTTTTACATTAGTAACCAGGGAAAAGTCTTTGCTTTCTTAAGTTCTTGATAGTTTACTTAGATCATAAGTAGCTCGTAGTTGAGTGAAATCCTTCTTTAATTTTGTTGATTCAAAAGATCTTAGAAAATATAAAAAAAAAAAAATTGAAAAGTTGTTGAAAATTTGCGTTAAGTGAAAGTTTTTGTTTCCATCTTTTTGTTCATTTTTTACTTTCGTCTTTTAAACATCATTAGTTTCACTTTCATACCCCTTGAAATAATACAAGCCATAAAATTAATGCTAAATCTAAAATTTATTAGAATTTTATGTTTGTAGGGTTAACCAACTAGTTCAGGATTAGGGCCCTAGATTAGGTTGGAGAGGAAACTCTTCAAGACCATTAAAATCAAACGTTGGAGTCTGAGCTAGAGAGTGTCCAAGTCCAGTATCGTGAAATTTATTTGGGACCCCCCTATAATATAGGGGATAAACACGAGGTCGCGTGTGGAAAGGTAGCAGAGATAACCCCTCCAAAGCTGGACCAATTGTAGTGGAGAACACATATAGAGGGCTTGTTTTGCGATTCCGTTGATTGCATTTTCCACGGGGCTTCGTGGGTCTCGAATCCATTCAAGGTCCTCAATTTTCTTCCGGACCACTTTATTTCGATACCCTTGACAGGTTTTGAGCTCGATACCCTGCTCATTTTGGTCTATCCGACTTTCGACTGTACCCGCTTGGTGACTATTCGTGTGCTGGCAACCTAGTTGCCTATCTTTTTTAGGGACATACACAGATGACTGCAGGGGTATACTGCAGTGCCTAGGACAGACATCGAGCCATGATTTACAGAGTATACCCAAAGGGTGTTTCTTTTTTTGAGTTGTACTTGCGCCGGTAAGTTTCTCTAGTGTTGGTTGTTGTAACTGTTCTTCCAATTAATTTAGTGTTTGCATGTCTTATCTTATAGGGACTTTTATAGTGCATGTTGTTTTTGAACGGTTAGACTACCCTAGTGTGTCTTTGATCTTCTCACACAGTGGAGGATCACAAGCTCCGCCGGTCATGAAGGCTTCTTAGCCTATCGCCGGTTACACTGGAGCCACCCCCGCCACCACTAAGGAGAAAGCTAGACCAACAATGGTCTTTTGAAGCGACTGAGTCACAATAAATTGTGCCCGACCAACATCTAGAGGAATCGACCATTTTAGACCTTGGAGTGAAATATTTTGGTCTGTTTGAAACCTCTGCCACTGATATTTTGGCACCCACCATCGTACTGATTCATCCTTACGAGTGCCAGGCAGTGTCTCACGCAGCAATGGAAACAAATGTTGTTACTCCTTCTGTGAATTCTTCAATTCCCACTACGGTTGTCACCACAGGAGAGTTTCCACCTCATAACCCACCATCACCAGTCCGAGCCACCATGGTCTTGACCACCTCTACATTGCACAGTGGTCCGATCCCATCTCTGGCGATGACCACAACCCCTTTCACACCAAGTGCGACAGACCCTCCGTTCTCATACAGGATGCCTAGTTCAGGGACAAGTCCTGTACTTTCCTACTCCACTTCACAAACTTCAGGTCTGGGGATAGGGAACTCTAATGCTCCTCTGCAATGACACATGGGGGGAACCCCTGCTCCTTTTAATGCTTTCCCTTACGAGGGAGGTCATATACCTCCTTCGTCCCCTTCACTCGGTGGCATGCATTAGCAATCTGTCGGGCCACCTGCACACCATAGTTTATTTGGAGTGGGGAGTCAAGGACCACTTTCGCATAATATGTTGGTAGGTTTGACACCATTTTCTTTTTTCGGTGCATTTGGTAACAACACTTTCTCGTCAGCTACTTTCCCAACTAGGGGCAACCCCGGTTTCAGACAACCTATTCCTATGCAGGGTACTATTCCTGCATAGGGGGCACACCCAGGAACTTCTTCCACATCAAGGCCTTGGAATTCTTGGTAGGGATCCATTCCCTCGTCAGGAATGTCGATCTGGGGTAATTCTTTTCACAATCAATGGAACCCATGACAAAGTACCATGCCTATCCCCATGGGACCGACATGGGGCAACCCTTCCCAAAGTCCTTCGAATGTAATGCATGCCCAACCATCTATGTCCTATTTTGTAAATTAGTCGATGATGTCTCCTCACACACAAAATCCATACACTATCCATGGCCATAGTTTTTACCAAAACCCAGGCCAGTAGCCGAACTTTTCCTAGCAACCTGGTGCCAGTCAAACTCCAGGCCCCTTTTTCCCAAGTTATCACCAACAACCCAAACTACCCTTCCTGGAAACCTTGCATTTTCTAGACTTGACAAGGCTGTTGATTGACCCTATCTATCATGATCCACGTTGGCCTTCTATGCCGATGAAGTTTCCTTTGTACATCCCAAAGTTCGAAGCCAAGCCTAATGAAGATCCAGGAGATCATATGACTACCTTCCATCTTTGGTGCTCATCTAACTCGTTGAAAGATGACTCTGTACAGTTGTGATTGTTTCAACGTACTCTCATTGGGAGTGCCACGAAATGGTACATTGAGCTCGATCACTCAAGATACTCTTCCTTCGGTGAACTGGCGATGGCTTTCCTAAACCATTTCTAGTTACCTATGAGATACGACGCTGGCACCGAATTGCTAGCCAATTTTTCACAAACAAAAGTGAACCATATCTCAGATCACATCCAAGAATGGAGACGTCGAAAGAGTTTAATTAAGGTATCAGTCCCACCAGCATTCCTGCGCGAGTGGTTCCTTAAGTATTTGGTCCCACAGTTTTCCAAAGACGTCGCAACGTCGAGAGTATTTTCCAAATAAGACACCATCATGAGAGACCAACAACTTGAGATAATATATTCTTAGTCTGGTTTATTATACGAGATCTTGCCAGATGTGCCACACTCAATAGTTGATAACACGAGACAGAGAGATGGACCACATGCCGATGGTATTGTTGGTTCAACACAAACAAAACCCACTGAGAAATTGATGAAGTAGTTGCAGCAGTTGTCTATACAACACACAGTGGCCAACCAAACTACTACTTTGGCTTCTCCCCCTACCAAAATGTCAGATGTACACACAGTGCAATCGACTAATCCAAAGGCCACCCAACAGCCTAAAGGAAAGAAAAAACAATGAAATAAGGGTAAGGGGGACAAAAAACATACCGATAATGCTGGCGGGGACAACACTGAGAAACGAAAGGCCAGGTATCCATGCAACTTATGCACGGAAGACCACCCGACCCATCTATGTCCTCATCTTGCACAAGCCCAAAAGTTTGTGATGCAGCAACAACCTGCTGTGTTAACCAATCCATTTCAACATGGGCAAAATCTAACACAAGCCTTTGCAAGCACAAAAGGGGGCAGCCAAGGACCCTCTCCATCTTTGAACAACCCCACATCTGCAAATGTATATATGGTGAAGGGTGATGCTTTTATATCGACTAGAGTGCATGACTATAGTACACCAAGCACTTCTGAGAAGGGAAAAGAAGATTAACTCCCATCTCTTCCTCTAAAGATTGAGAAGACGTTGGGCAAAAAAATGACACACATTCCCAAAGGTGAGTTCAAAAAAGATTCTCACAACCCAAACGCAAGGGATGCCTAGAACTATTCTATGGTGGAAGATTTATCACAAACCAAAGTTTCCCTTCCTAGAGGAAAGCCTTGTTAACCACTTTAGGATCTACTGAGACTTGTAATCTAGGTACAATCATGTTGGATACAACCAACCTAAAACCTCATCTGCCTTACCACGTAGCGTTTCAGATAGTAGTGGCTTATCCCACAAAAACTTTTACTCAGAATATATTATGCACGGTGGTCAATGAGGGAGCCTCGACATGCATTATGGCATTGGCATGTTGGAAGGCCAATGGCCAACCCTTTTTGTCTCCATCACCTACTCTCCTCACTTCTTTTGATGGTCGTTCATTCCGACCACATGGTATCATTCCCTTATTCCTTGTGCAGTTAGGAGGGAAGACCATGTGTGTCGAGGTAGAGGTAGTCGATGCGCCCCTCCACTATAACCTCTTGTTAGGAAGGAGTTGGACTTATGCCATGCAAGTTGTGGTTGCTACAGTTTTTCGGATCTTGTTGTTCCCACATGAGGGTTGAATAGTGACCATCGATCAATTGTCTTTCTCCAGGCCTGACCCTTCATTGGGGGCATCCACGGTCCCGATGATTGATAATACTCAACGAGCTGTAGTCAACGTAGGGGTTGGTTTGTGCCCATATTTGATGGGTACCTTCAAGTACCCGCCCCCTCAAGGCGATATCAAGTTTATATCCAATCACCATAAGGTTGAGATTTTTCAAGTTTCGTCGTTCTGCATGACTTACTTCGATAATTCGTGGATACCTCATTCCCCATCGGCCACGGTGGAAGGGACAGGGCACCCGGGTATGTCCATGCCCTTGTCCACAACTGAAGTAGCGTACTCTTTAGTCCAACAAACTTCAGCCCACCCAGTTCCAACTCCTGCACAAGAGTTAGATCCGCTTCTAGAGCCTATTTGGGCTCAGGGTTCTCTCGCTGACACCAATTCGTTAGACCTAGTCTTTCCTTATAATGAAGTAGTAATTGAGGCAATGACTAGTCCAGAAAAACCCTGGGATGATCTTCATCACAGATCATACTTCTTCCCAGAGTTAAGCAAAATCGAGGCTGGAGAATTCACCTTGACTATGACTGGAGATGGGTCTTGTCCTATTAATCCCTTAGCTACACATGAGATCTATGCTGAGGGTAATATGGAAACCATTGCTAAAACGATACCTATCAATATCTCCAAAACCCCTGGTGTCATAGACAATGTTTTCATCGGAGAATATTTCTCCCCTGAGGAGATGTCAGGCATCGACCCACAAAGAGTCGATCATGAGATAACTTTATTGTTTTTCAATCTCACTTTGAGATCCGAAAGCAACATCCGGCAATATTGCATTTATAATTTTCGATCTCATCTGGATTAACTGAGAAAAGTAACCTCTACAGGTCTTCGTTTAAGCCCTTTTCAGACCCTCTAAACATGAAAAGATTGTTGAGGGATCTTGTGTCCTTTCACGCTCATTAAACTGAAATTTGAAGTCACGTCTGTCTGGCTGTAGTTTACCCATTTTTCAGTCTGGATGGTCAATTGTATGAACAAAGGTATACTCTATGGATCTTTAGTTCTTTAGAAGAGTACTCTCAGGTATAATGTTACCCATTTTTCGGGCCCGAGGGACTAAACTTATGAAAAAGGAACCCCCACGTAGTCCATAGTTAAGCTCTTTTCAGACTCCCTAAAATTGAAAAGATCGTCGAGTGACCTTATTCTTTCACACTCTTTAAACTGGTCCAGAAGAACATTCCTGACGGAGTCCATAGTTAAGATTTTTTTAGACTCCTTAAAAATGAAAAAATGGCCAAGTGATCTTTTCCTTATCACACTTGTTAAAATGGTTTTGAATAGACGTCTTGTCGGTGCTAGTTTACCCCTTTTTCAAACCGACTAGACTATGTTCGAAAAAGGTACCCCAATGGAATCTCCTTTTATGTTTTTTCAGACTCTCTAAATATGAAAAACCACTAAGCTTACCTTCTCTGGGCTTGTTAAACTTACATCGAAGGATGTTACCATTGTGTGTTTTGTTAACCACGTTTGCATACCTTATATGCTAGCCTTGTAACACTTTTCTTTTGCGTCTTAACACCCTTTGCCCCCGGAGGATTTTTCCCGAGTATCATTATTCTGAACATCAGTCTTGTCCTTATGCCTTGAAATTGTATGTTTGTAACACTCGCTCCTCCATTGTAATGTAACATTACTTTATTCTTTTTTCCAAAATCATTGAAAAAGACAAAAAAAATCAAATATACCCCAAAAAGAGGAAGGGAAAAGTATTTTCCTTAGTGGTAGCATAATGAGTCGCCCTTGGATAAAGCACATTTTTCCATTTTTTCATCAAACTATGGGATGCAATATGACCTTAGGAAGTTGTTCTCTCTACATAGAGTTTTGTCCTCCTCCATTTGGTTATTCTTCCAAACATATGGAGAGTTTGCATTGCCTCCTGCTTCGTAAACTTATGATTAATGCCATGTTGCCTAAGTCTCATCATTTTTCGTGCTATTGTCCAAGGGAAGTTTCTACCAAGCCTAAGTTGGCCCCTCTACAAGTTGTCTCTTTCCCTCATACCTGACCATCCTAAACATCCAATCAAGTCTTTGTTCGAAATCAATGAAGCCTTCATTCTGATCATCAAGATTCTCTAGTCCATGAGCAACAAGCCGTCGAATACCTCTGGGTAGTGAATTCGTACACTCATATTACACTCCTACCTTGAGTTTTGAAGATTTTGAAGTTGTTGCTCGAACTCTGAAACCCTCATCTCTAGCCATCAGGCCTTATCAGCTTCTACGAAGATGGATACTCTACATGTATATCTTTTTTATTTCGAGATGTAGCTCTGCTGTGTACTATTCATGGATACACTTTATATAGTTATATGACATGGATCTATAGTTTATTTGATTGGTAGCCATGCGTTTATTCTATCCCAAGCATGGGTATGCTTGCCTCGGTGAGACATCTGTTATTTTGCAGACGGCGCCTCTCGATTCCTGGTTCCTGGGCTCACTTGTTCGGCACATCAGTAAAGATTGGTAATGTATTTCGGCCATCAGATTCTCTTCTGACCTCACACATTAGGGGGAATCTTTTATAACCCTAATTTTCACCATACATGTTTACCTAGCATTAGGCCATCTCAGATTCCTTCTTTGCCAAAACACTATTAAACAACTCTTCTAAAAACTCCATTTTTAAAAGTCCACGCTAGCTGACCCACTACAGACTGCGTGGATCTATATTTTCCATGCTAGATGGCCCACTACAGCTCGTGTGGACCTTAAGAAGCACAAAAAAAGGAAATTTGTCGACGGAACACATAGCTTTGGGTGAGTTAACTGAATCTTCCGGCCATGCATGGATGAGGGTTTGCCCAAATACCTAGATTCTTCTAGCCTATAAAATAAGGGTTAAGGGTCCTATTTGGAGGAGGAGAATAATAATAAAGAAACTATACCCAATTGCGCATTCCCATTGTCACAACCCTTTAGCCATCCTTATGCAAAGAGATATACACAACAAAGAAGTTGGAGGACATTTGAAGAGGAGCCCAGGATCAGGATTTGCAGAGCAGTGTCCAGTCTCAACATTGTAAGTTGATTCATTAAAGTTAATAATAAAGAAATGATTTTCCCATCCCACTATATGAGTTCTTCATAGTTTAGTGAATATATGTTTGAATCTCTAACCCATTAATCTGTAGAACAAATGCATGTAGAGTTTGTTCCTTGTTTTGTACGCAGGTTAGCCTTGGGAGGATAACTGCTAACAAGCGATCAAGAGTGAAGAAGGATCGACATCGAATGTTTGGAACAAGGTATGTTCATTTAACCATGTGTTTTCTTGAAAGAAATGGGTATTAGGTCTAGGAAGAAGGTAGAAAGTAGGATTATTTTGATCTTATCTGCATGCATAATATAACCCTAAATGCGAGTCCGTAGGGGCATTTCCCACCACAACATGGAGTGAGTGTGGTCTACATCTTAGTTACAGGTGCTTTTGATTTCTTCCAGGAGGAAGGTTCCGGAGGTGAACCCTTCCTCTTCTTTATGATTTCTACTTCATCTTCTGGTCTTTGTTCGACTTCTTCTAAGTCTTTGCCATCACCTCCTTGATCTGGTGTAATGGAATTCGTCCTCACAGATAGGTTGTCTATATCCTGGACTTCCTCATCCTTCTTTGTATTCTTTGTTTTCTTTGTCTTACTAGGCCTAGGTGTATCTTGTGCAGCTTTTGGGTTGTTGATGTCGGACATTTCTATGGGGTATGTTGAAACAATAAGGTCCACCGATCATTCCTTGGTGATCTTCTCTAGGTATTCTTCTGTTAGCATATAATAAGACTGAAGTTGTTCCTTGTGCTCATCAGCGCATGCTGTAATATATATGAAATGACGGTCTGCTAAACTTCATCAAAGGTCAAAACCTGTGTAAATTATTCGGGGTCATGTGAGGCTCGAACTAGATGGCGAGCTTCAACTAGGTGTAGTAGGTATGGAAGACAACATTGGATTTCCACTGCTTGTTCATATCATTCGAGTACCACAGTGTACTGAACTTCGTGGCCAGTGGTTCAAAGGGGTTGATGTCTGGGAAGGTTGCACCTTCTGGTAGCTCCCATGTAATGAAAGATATAAGTATCAAGAGCCAGCTAAAATGGAATTCATGCCCCTGATCCTGGGCTTCTCGGAAGTCAATCTCTATTTGATTCACCATGTACTTCACCCAATTCATTTGTAGTCCCTTTGCACACTTCCCTGTGAGGTTGACTACAAATTCAAATACTTGCGTGGGTCGATTCTTGCAAACTAACTTGCCTACAATCAACTAACATGCAAGGCGCACAATGCCACTTTCAATAGAAGCTACCTTGTAGCCTCATGCGCCTTTCTCAACATCGCCATAATATTATTTGATCTTCTGAGAAAGAGCGTGATCCATGGTCTTTCTAAGATAGTAATCATGGGGATCTGCATGCTAAGCCCGATGATCCGATTGATCATCGCTGGATCAACTATTATACAATGGTTTAACCATAAGTATCCTCCATGGTAACTCTCCAGCAGTAGCTTCACACAAGAATTCACCTCCTAGTGTCTGCCGAAGTGTAGTATCTTCATAACGTTGAGCAGAGTGGACTGCGTGAGGTTCATCATCCATTCCTAAGGGATGATCTTCGAATTCTTTCCCTTGGTTCTGGTTAGGTACTTGTATGGGGAAAGCATGCTGTAAACTTTACAATCCCCTAGGTTGAAGTCACTAAACTTAAATACTGCAATCTTGTCTTGATCTACATAGACTGTGCGTACCCATGTTGGAAGGTACACAGTGACTAGATTTTACTCAAAGTCTCTAGGCACATTGTCTCTATTGATCGCACTGCTCAGAGGTGGTATGTAAGCAGATAGAATGGATGGAACCAACTTCACTTTGGCCATATAATCATTATGTTTGGTTCTTCTTTATGCGTCAGCTTGGGATGTCCCTGCTCGAGCAGTCGATAGGGAGACTTGCACTCCTCTCGTCGATGATGCCTATAAACCTGTAGACAAACCTCTCTCCGACATGACTCTTTCGGCTCTGAGGCTAGTGAGGAGCTCTTTTACATATTCTTCAGTTACACTAAATTCATTGGATATATACGCTCATGATCAATATCTCAAGTTCTCAAAGTAACGTAGGTACTATAATAGGGTAGAGAGTAAGAGTGAAGTAATCACTGATCACAATTTGTGTAGTCTGCGGACTCAAATTCCCAATTAGCAAAAGTGTCTTTCGTGCATGGAGCGATGGAATAAGTAAGTAACTCTGTAATGGATCGTTTGTAATGGATATGGGGCTTCATTAACTCTTGTTTTGTCTATTATAGTGTGGTCTAATGGTCTGGTGATGATCCATCAATGATTTTCGATCTGTTCAGAGTGGCAGTTGAATGGGTATATCGGCTTCCAATGGCTATATTGCTTTGCCATGGCAAAGTGACCCATGTTGTTGTTCTGATATCCCAACGAAGCTCCAATTTTATAATTTTTCTTTTTGAGAGGTTCCCTCTGGGACCCTCTGTAGCTTGTCGATATTAGCTCTCTTTTTACTTAGCTTCCTAGCCTTCTTCCCCATGAGCTTCGTCTCGATATTTCTTTTCCCATTCTGATTCTCCTTGGGCATAGTCACTTTGCGCTATTGAGGTTCTCTCCTAGGATTCAGGGGTAATACTTCTTCTATATCTGAGACAAATACTTCAATCTTCTGTGAGTCCTCTATTGTTTTTCTACCTTTGACATCTGGGCTTCTAGTGTCAAATAGCTTTGATTTGTTCTCCTGTTCTTCAATCAATTACGTGATCCTTCTAGTCATGAAATCTTTTAATTATTGTTTATGTTGTTATAAAACCTTTTCTTCTTCCTTCTTCCTGTCTTGATCTCTTTCAATCCAAGGTTTTCCAAGTAACATAGTAAATGGGGTGTTGTCCTCAATAAATTTGATAATCTCAAAATCTTCCTAGGTCGAAGTTCCATTGACATTCATAGATATCTAAGTGAGTCGTCCACATAGGTTTACCAGTTTCCCTCTGAATAACCCTATTCCGCTTAGTGAAGGGATCATAGCAGGCCTTCCTATAGCTTCCCAAGTTCTCTCTGTCATAACATTCACCTGTGCTTCCTCATCCAGAACACAGTCAATGTCGAAGTCTCCTATTCTTACCTCAATGTGTTAATTTTCATTAAATACCTCTGATAATCTAACATGTCAGTGGTCATTCAATATTTCTTTCATTTGTATCAGTAAATTCTATGATTCTTGATGGGGTTCTACTATTTTTGGATCTTCCTTAGGGTTCTCTTCATTCATAATCATTCTTTCAAGATTAGCAATCATTCTAGGGAAATCCAATACCTCATGGTCCATAGCTTGACAACAGAGACAACTAGGTTTTCCACCAAGACATTCCTTAGCTAGATGTCCCAGTCTTCTACAACTGTAACATAGGGTTAATCCTCTCTTCCTTTTAAATGATCCCCAACTTCTTTTATTCTGCACACTAGGATCATGGTAGCTAGTATGCAAAAAAATCTTTCTAGGGTCCTGCATTCATTGGTTAGTCTAAACATTCTTTCTATGAATAGTTATAACATATCTATCATTATTCTTATCAGATATACTCATATAAAACTTTCTTTCATATATTAATTCCCTAATTTTCAAGCTAGGACATAATCTATCAAAGATACCTAGATCCATACTCTAGAAACAAAAAATTTCACTTATCTTACCTCTACAGAACACAAATCTTTTAGATCTAAAAACTTTTCTACTATTCTTACCTTTATCAGAGCATAGAGCTTACAAATCTTACCTCTTTTCTGCAGATATGATCTCTTTTCTTCAGAAACTTCCACTTTAACCTTTCTTAGAGCACAAAGTGTTCAAATCTCGCTTCTTTTCTTCGGATCTGTCTTATTGGTTTAGCACAAAGCTTTTTAGATCAAGTAAAATACTGCGCACTAGGGCACAAATCCATGCACAAATCTTCCACAGCTCAGGACGAATCTTTGCACAAAGCTATTTCTCCCTTAGTTCCTAGCAGTCACAATTTCAGTCTCGACAACAGAACCATTTGTTGGCACAGGGGAAAACCCAAGGTTCAATGCTACAACAACACACCAATAAAACCCTAACTACTGACCCTTTTGGGAACACCTGCGAAACAGATGAAGTCTCACCCAAGGTAGAGGCAGGGTTGGTTGCAAGACTCAGGTGTCTGCAACCTTAGCCGGGACACATATATTTTATTATATTGCTTACAAATCACTTAGCATAGGTCATTCATCAATATTCCACTTAGATCTACTTCGCCGACATAACAGAGCATCGCAACATTCACTTAGGTCTAGGTTATTTTAGCACTTAGCAACAACAAGACAGATGAGATATGGTAGACCAAGCACTTAGCATATTCATACACATCAGATTTAGCATTCATATACATCTTTAGCACTAAGCATAAGCAAGTCTGTTTAATCACATCTAAGAACTTATCAATACAAAACATCTAAGAATAAGCACAAAGCACAACACACAGTATTTACGTGCTTCACCCCCACCTTGGGGCTACATCCACGAACTCTTATTGTTTATTATCTTCAGTCAATCTGATTATAGCACAAAGCTATCAAAATCCTACTTCACATAGGACAGGAGATTTGCATGCACTTCGCCAGATCCTCATTCCTTGAGTAGATCTAGCATAGAGCCTCCTTACAATCTGTGCACTTAGCACTTACAACACTTGCACTCAGCCCTGCAAGTCAATCACATAGATCAATTCTAGCACTAAGCCCTACAAGTCAATCACATAGATCAATTCTAGCACTAAGCCCTTGGCTAATCTTTTCCTCTACTTACATCCCCTAGATATCTATTTATACATTACAAAAGTGGGCCTAAGCATGGGTAAACCCACGGGCCGACATCCCTTTCCCATTACATATTCCCAAAAATCCAGAAAGGACCCAAAGTGGGCCAAGATCCTGTGATATCTTCTTCGTCTCACGTGCCTCCTTCGACAGGCTGTTGGAGTCCCAAAAATGGTCAAATATGACCAATTATTCCTCAAAACTTGGTCAAGGGCCAATAGAACACCATATCTACTTTCTAGAACACAATATTTTCTTTCTAGAACACTAGTTTTGCTTGATAGAATGTCACATCTACTTTATAGAACATGATATTTAATATTCACTAATATTAAATCATCAATCCTTGAATGATATTCAATTTTCACTCAAATGATATTCAATCGTCACTCCTCTAACTTCTTCGAATTTTATTTGTAAGAATATTACATTTTCACCCACACTATTACTCACATTACACTTCTTATTTTATACTTTATCATAACCATACATGAAGAGTCATGTTTATTCAGAAAGACATGACATCCATTAATTAAATTAATTCCCCCTTTTTTAATTCACTTTTCACAATACCATGGGTTTTTAAACCATGGGAAAATACCATTTTACTTTTTTACTTCTTTACATAACTTCACTTATTTTTTGTCTTTTAATACTCCTTTTTCATGTAACTTCATTTTTTATTTTGAATTCACCTTCTTATGTAAAGTCACCCTTTTCAGATAACTTCATTTTGAGTTCAACTTTTTACGTAAAGTCACCTTTTTCACATAACTTCATTTTGAATTCACCTTTCTATGTAAAGTCACATTTTTCATGAGATACTTATATTTCAATATTTGCATGATAAAATTCTTTGACATCAATGAAATCAATTTGTTAAACACTCTTTTGTCTGAAAATATGCATAGTAAGAAAGACACTTATATTATCGGAGTTCACAATGGAAGAAGAGCACAAGTACAAAGAATTCAAGGGAGTAGATTGGTCTTGAGTGGATAGTACATGGTTTCAGGGGAAATTACTCAATGGATTAAAGAAAAGTATTCAATTTTCTTTTGAGAAATCTAATGTGTAGCTAGAGATAATGGAAATAGACTCCATAATGTTGATGGTTCAAAGGGTTTGAAAATACTCTAGTATCAAGATGATGGTATGATGTAGATTACATTGTGTTGGCAGCCAACTCATTTTTTTTTATTGCTATAAAAACGCTGCCTACACCTCTTGTCTTCTAAACGACAAATCATCGTCGCATTGTGCTTCAAGATATTTGTTTCATTTTCGTGACAATTGCAATTTGATTTCGATTTGATTTTTCACAACTGAAAGTGTGAAAACACCTCTCTCGTTGTCTGGACTGTC
>WSFP011385046.1:0-28957 GCA_009831015.1 Picea engelmannii | reverse complement strand
ACGATAAAAGGACATCGCCACATGGCTTCAAAGTTTCCAGCTCCTAGCATATCTCAATCTTGTTCATAGAGGAGAACGAGATCTCCTTCATAGAAAACGTGAGGCTTGACATGTTTGTCGTATTGGGCCTTGACACGTTTTTTTTGGGCTTCTATGACTAGGGTATCATCGCATCGAGTTTCGTCTAATCGCATAAGATACAATAGATGTTCCTCCTCAGCAGAAGTGTTTGGTAGGAGTTCAACAACTAGTTTCAAAGAGGGTATCTCACATTCAATCGGGAGAATGGCTTCCAAAGCATAGACTAACCGGAAAGGTGTAAACCCATTGGCAGACTTAACGGATGTCCGGTAAGCCCACAATGTCGAAAAAAACATTGTGTGCCAACTTGTTTTGTCAATCCCTATCATTCTTCGGAGCATAGTCATGAGAAATTTGTTAATTGCTTCGACTTGGCCATTGGCTTGTGGGTAATAGGGCGTTGAGTTTTCATGGTGAAGACCCAACGTTTCAGTAAGTTTGGACATCATGAAGTTTTGAAAGTGGCTACTGTGATTAGTGACGATAGCCCGGGGGACACCAAAACGATCTATGATGTGATTAAAAATGAACAATGCTACGGTATTTCCAATGTTGTCAAATGTCAGAATCACCTTGGCCCATTTCGTAAAGTAATCTACGGCTACAATAATGTATCCATGCCCCCCGACCGAGTGGGGGTGACATGTCATGAAATCGATGCCCCATTTCGCAAAGGGACCAACAGAGACCACAGGGTGAAGAGGAGCGGGATGTGACCATATCTTATGATTATAGGTCTGGCAAGCATGGCATTTTTGAACGGCGATGATGCAGTCGTTAAATAAAGAAGGCCAAAAATACCCTGCTCGTAAGATCTTCTGGGCAGTAGCATAGCCAGACATATGACCACCACAGGCTCCAGAATGGCAGTCATTTAGAGCTTTCTCGTCTTCATCAAACGTTAGGAAACATCAAAAAACTGAGTCAATCCCTTGACGATAAAGAGTATCCCCGAGGATAATATATTGACGGGCTTGGTAGCGTATTCAACGTTAGTTAGTACTAGACAAAGTTGGACGAAAATTTTGGGTTTGGAGATATATGATGATATCACCATATGAAAGATCATCATTGCTGATAAGGAAAAGGGATTCATCTGGTAATGAATCAGCTGCTACATTTTCCGTTTCAGAATAGGGAAAGTCGCATATCAACTCAGCAAACACTAAGGATTTCTTGGACTTGGCACGTTCGAATTCCAAGTCAAACTCCAGGAGTATTACAATCCATTTGGAGTATTTTCCCCCTAGCAATTGACATGTGAGAATGTGTTGCATAGGGTTGCAGTTAGAAATCATTGTACTCTTGCGAGAGAGGATATAGTGCCAGAAGCGTTGTACGGCTTGGACGACTACCAAGGCCAGTTTTTCAACATGTAAATACTTGGTTTCGGTAAGTGTTAGACTTAGATTCAAGTAATAGATAACATGTTCGTCGTTAGCATCATCCTCTTGGACGAGAACCATACCAATGGTGTAATCCGAGGCGGAAAGGTAGAGGAAATAATCATGACTGTAATCAGAGGGAAAGAGAAGCGGAGCACATGTTAGGGATAATTTCAAAGCTTCGAAAGCTTTGTTTTCGATGGTATCCCATACGAACTCAGACCCCTTTTTAAGGAGCCTCGTAAATCCATGAGTTATCTCGACGTAATTTGGGATAAAACAACGAAGAAAGTTTGATTTCCCTTGCAAACTTTGTAACTGGCAAAGTGTAGAAGGAGAAGGGAGATTAAGGATCACCTCAAACTTTAAACGATCTACCCGGATCACTTGACGCAAAACAATAAAGCCTAGAAGTTGGCGGGTTTCCACGCAAAAAACACACTTATGAGGATTCAAACGTATACGGTAAAACCGACAGCGGACAAAAATGGGTTGGAGATGGGTTGGATGATTGACTCGGCGCATTGAGTGAGCAGGTAAATTATCCAAATATGGTTGCACGATATGCTTGATATCATGGAAGGCATAAGACATAATGCGTTGAAAAGTTGCACCAGCGTTCTTGAGACCGAAAGGGAGTTTCCGATAGGAAAAAGTACCCCAAGGACAAATAAAAGCAGTCTTATGTTGATCCTCGGGAACAATGTTGATTTGATTATAGTCGGAGAAACCATCCATCAGAGAGAAGATTTCACTTCCAGTGCAATCATCGACAATCTAATCAATGAAGGGGGTAAGAAAGTTGTCTTTGGGATAAGATTTATTGATATCCCTATAATCAACACATACACGGAGTGTGCCTTGTTTCTTGTCGATCGGGACAAGATTGGAAACCCAGTCAGTGAGGGCCACCGGGTAAATAAAGCTGGCTTTGAGAAGTTTCTCGACTTTGAGTTTGATAACAGTCGCTTTACGTGGGTGAACTGGACGAAGGCATTGCCAGATGGGTTTAGCATCGAGGTATGTCTTGATCTCATGTATAACAATGTCAGGGTCGATACCCAGCATTTCTTCATAACTACAGGCGAAGATGTCACAAAAATCTTTGAAAAGGGACATATAGGTGACGATTTCGTCAGGGGAACACGAAGCTCTGATATGGACATTTTCGATGATTCCAGGTTTGATGGATATTTCGAGGGGAATAGTGGGTGAGATATTGCTTAAGTTCCCTTCGGAAAACACATCGTGTGTGGACTCGAGAATGGTTGAGGTGACGAAAAAATTCGATAGGGTCGAGATCCGTTGATAGTTCTTGATGGTATGTTGCTCCAGGAAAAGGATGGAATGATGATGTCCATCATCCCAAGGGGTGTCCTCCAAGACAGACAAGATCATCTCGTCTGTGGGAAAAATGACACGGAAAGGATCTGGAGATAACTCACCAAGAGAGGTGGTAGAAGGTGTTGTTGATTGAATGGCCTGATAGGTGGATTCAACCGGACTTAACGACATTTTATTGACGTAACGAAGATGATCTCCAAGGTCAGGTACTATCCATGGGTCATGAGACACATGAATTTCGTGAATCGAGGTGGAGATCATGTTGATTGAAGCAACGGACGAGCGTGGAACATCAGGCGGTGGAATGGGGAAAGTACCCATTAACAAAGTCTTTGAGAAGGCCTACACCGACGTTCTCATAACCCGGTGGGGTTTTAGCGATGAACGGTACGTTGCTAGTATGAGTATTGAAGTTAAATAAGGCTAATTGGTCAACGGTCATGACCTTCCCTTGATGGGGGAAACGTACCACCCGAAATAGGGTTTGTCCTCCAAACGGGGGTTGTGCTCCAATTGGGATTTGCGTTACAATAGGAATTTTCCCGCTTAGAGGGGGTTGAGTCAAACCTCCTTGGTGAAATTGTCCACCAATAGGAATCTGGTAATTTGGTTTGAGCGATGGAATAGTGCCACTTGGATTAATACTACCAGTAAAGGACGAGAAAGGTCCTCCAAAAGGGTGCTGAGGAAGTGTCGGAATGAAACCGAGAAGAGAGTGCCCAGAAGAAGAGGGACCACCAGGAGTGTCGGATGGGGTTTGCGGAGGAGTTGAAATGGAAGCATTCAACGCATGGTATCTGGGCGGTAGTGTCAAGGTGACACTAGGCGTGAGCAGTGTGTTGATGGGGGCTTGACTAACCGCGGTAATCCCGGTGTGAATACTCGTAGTATCCGTGTAATGGGCCATTTCTATAGGGATGGTCAAGATGTGGTCAGATTGCGAGGCATCCGTACCAGGAAAATAATAAGCAGTAGTAAACGGTACTGTGTCTGGGTTAGAGGTTTCATAAATCACAGGTGAGATGATGGTTTCAACGCTTGATCCTGCACCAAAAGATCTTGTCTAAAAACTCTCATAGACCAAAAAGGATCTTGGCCTTCTATTACTGGAAAAGGTCCAACCGATGATCCAGAAGACACAACAACTAAGTCTTCGGAAGAATTCACTCGCATAAATTGTCTCTCAGAATCAGGGTGACTTCGAAAGTCCTCTCGAGTATTGGTAATTTGGAAATGTTCTAGAGAATCGGTGCGTTCCACTTGTGGCGTGGAAATGTCTTGGACTTCACTTTGTTGAGGATAGCCCTCAGGTGAGCTTGTAGGCAGGGGTCGAGAACCTTCCAGATTCTCTGGAGATAAAACCTTCATTCTACGTAACCGACGTGGAGGATCTATTGTGAATGAGTTACAAACTTACGAAGAAAATCTTATGGTCAACTTGGGTAAACAAACAGCACGCGCTAGTAAACAAAATCTAGGAAACAATACCAAGCAAACAAGACCTTCTAATTCTGAATTCACCAGTTGGTGATGAAATCCAATGTCGCAACAATGAGACGAGAAGGGGTCGGGCTAGGGTGGAAAATTTATGCTGACGACCTGCTTAATGAACTTACACCCTAGTGCAAGCTCCCACACATAATCGTGGGTAGGAGCCCAAGTGAGTTTGGCCAACGTTGATTCCAGGTACCGTGAAGACTTGTCCCTTCACACTCACCTTGTGTAAGACCCTAGAAAGGTAAGCCACTAAGGTTACCACCGATAACAATAAATCATGGGGAGATAGTCGACAGTCCAATCCACACGCAAGGGCATGGTATCTAGCCTGAAATCAACTCAAGGGGCTTCCACTCATCATTGTGGGTATACCTCCATGTGACCCCCATAATACGTGCAATCTCTACACTGATATCAACAAAGAAGGGTGAGTAACTCTGTCAATATCAATGCGACCTCGTGTTTGACCCTTGTGTGAGAAGGGCTTCCCAGGACAAAATGTTGTAAATGGAATTTGACACTCCTTAACACAAGATGTTATTGTGTGTTTTTTTCTTTGGAGAGTGTATCTCTCTACCTATTCCAAAGTGCTATCCTAGCTAAATGTTGGTGTAATAGAGCCCTAGAAAAGAGTTGCTAGTTAAATTTTACAATTGTGCAATGTTATTAAGGCATGTTGTTACTCAAAGGAAACATAGATGAAATTGATGTTGTATGAGACTTTGACCCAATGATGCATAGATAGGAATGAAATATATCGATTTTCGTTCAATGAATCCTATGTACGGGAGGGAAAGAGAAGTTTTTCGGACCAATTTTGAACTATGACACACAATTTCCTTTAAAATGCAATTCCAACAAATCACGCAATAATGACAATTCTCTGTTGTTTCTTTTTCAATAATTTCAACAATTGATTTTCAATATTTTTGAAGACGAAAATGCTTTTGAAAGAAAAAATGTTTTTACTTTTCAAAAAAGGATCTACACCATGATGGTGAAAGTGAGGAAAACCAAAGACAAATGAACAAGCAATAAACAAGAACCCAAACCAGTCTTTCAATGGAAACAAAAATGACAAGCAGACCAAACTAGTCTTTTCAATTGCGTGAGAAAAGTAATCTTCCAAGTAATGAGCAAATGAGAAAGACAAAGAATCTAAACTTTCGACCGATTGTCGGTTCTTAACCAACCTAACACTTAGATTCCAAAATCATAGAGTATATTTTTGCCAAGAAAAGTCAAGAGATGAAAGTTGAGAAAAATGGACAAGAAAAGCCTTGGATTTCCTAAGACTGATCGTGCACAAAATACGAAGACAAGAAAACATCAACCAATGGTCCAAGAAGCTCTTTTCAGGCACCTATGCTGATCTGGGCAGCTGAACATGCAAAAGTCTTAAATCTAAAATTGTGAAAAGAGGGTTCGTAGGCAAACAGTGTTACACAGTGCAAGACGGGGTCATCCTCGCAGGCTAGCTTTGAGCAGAGTGCGAGAACCTCGCACTGGACCTAAAACCGAAGGGAAAACTCACAGTATTCTCGCAGGCCACTGTGGGTTTCAGTGTGAGAATGTCTAAAACTAAGATTTTTTTTGGAAAAAGACAAAAAAATTGAAGGGGCTTCTGGACCCAGAGGGTCTATCAGGGTATCCTGAAGACTCAGAGATTGATATGAATGGAGAAAGGTAAGGAAAGAGAAAATGGCCAAGGAAAAACACCAAAAACCACAAAGAAAACGGGTTTCTTCCCTAGTGGAGTCGCCAATTTTGTTATCGGACTAATCGATAGGTGCAAACACTAACAGATCTCCCTAGATCCACCTGGATCTAGAAAAAAACAGGACATGACATGACTCTTTCCCTAAGTTATGACCATTGAATTAGCTAGTAGGGAGGAACAAGTAACATACCTTCGTATCGCTTCCTAGGGTCTCTGTTGCTCCCACTTCACTCCGGTGCTCTCGTGAGGTCAAGACCAAGACAACACAAACCAACCAAAGTGAAGATAGCAAAATATATTCAATCGTCAACTTATGTGTATGATCAAGGAATTACACAATAAAGTAATAATGACTTTATGGGAAAAGTATATGCCTCTATATCATATTAATCAAAAGTAGAACATACAACCTGATCACCTTGATGTTGCAAGCTTCTTTTCGGTGGCTCTTGGCTCCAACACACACACTTGCTCAATTCTTGTATGAAGAAGATCCAATTCCTCTTGATAGACTTGCTAGAGTCTCCAAGCTCTTGTTCAAGCTAGGCTCTTCACACAATTCTTTCACCAATTCTCCAATTAATCTTGCTTAACCTTTTCCATGAGAATCCCATCAATATATAGGAGAAGATGAGATGGTTACTTGGATAAGAATGATCCCACAATATCAGGGAAACCAGTAAAAAGATAACCATTCGAATGCTAACCCATTATCTAGAATATTCCCTTCTAGAACCATCGAGACTTCATATTTTTCCAAGATTGAGAACAAGTTCACACCCCAACTATGTAGCATAATGCGAGAATTTCGCACACTAGCTAAAGGCAGCCTGCGAGAATGGGTCATTCTTGCACCCTAGGATATAAGCAACCTCCGAACTCTCTTCAAAAATATGTTTTCTGGGAAGAGATGAATGTCACTTTTCTCAGGAGAAAATTCTTATTAGGAGCCTAAGTACACCATCATCAATACATCATCAATATGATCAAAATCATGGCTAATAGAATTCCCCCCAAAGTATGAGGCCAGAATCAAAGACAACCGAAATACTTTGTAAAATGCATGTGTGTGTCGGAAACGAGGAGTGCACCTAATCAGAAACTTGAAAATAACCAAGCATCTGCAGAATATCATATTAATTCTGAGGTAGGCATTCCCATACTCAGATCATAGATTGATGACATTATAATCATAGGTCATGGCCACCAATCATACACTGTGGATCCATGCCATCAAAATATAGCATAGCCACCAGGAATACACCATGGATCTATGCGAGAAAATTCAAATTGAGACGACATAGCCACGAGACATACAAAGTGGATCTATGTGTCATAGATTATACATATTCCATCGCAACCATGACAAAGAGATGATATCTAGGGTCTTCAATCCTGTCACCCAAAAGTATGAATCTAACCATGTGATTACATGTGTCGAAGTCGAACATGGTAGAAACCACTTGATTATCGGTCATTGATGAAACCGTTAACAAGTGCGAGGGAAATCACCATTAATGTCAATGACTTCCAAGGTACACTAGTACAATCCATCGAATGTGAATGAATGAGTTGAGGTCGAATATTCGACAGAATCTTTCAATCCGAGGTCAATAATGTAAACCCACTGTCGAAAGTGAAGAAACCTGCCAATGAGGCATGCAAGTTCCAAGGTACCAAAGAATTTCTAAGTCTTATTTACGGATAATGAGCTGAAGTCGACGGAACAAAACTCGTCACAGGAGGGCCTTGATGTATCCCCCATCAATGGAACGAAATGAGTAACAGATTTTGAAGGTGAAACAGAGTATGATATAAGTTGGACTAGACACAGGGAAGGCCGACATGGAGAGAATGGACAATTGCAAATGACCGACTCAATAGAGATTTCAGATGAACTTCTCTTGAACATATGAATGACACGACCAATGATTTGGCAGCATTGACTCAGATACGACACAGAGTATGACCTTGTAGAAAATCGAATGAGAGACAAATGGATTTCCCAAACCGGCTTCAAATAATGAATAGGGGGTTGTCATGTTCAAGAGTGACACTTACTACTAATTAATATGAATACGAGAACACATCCCTTTCCCAAATGTTTCCCCACCATTTCTTCGGAGTACCTCTTTATTTTTACGCAAGCTTGAGGAGGATAACATATGCTTGTTGATGTAAGCTCATCCTTCGGATGAGTCCTTCGGAGTATGTTTAATGAACCCTAGGAAGGAGTGGTTTGGTCCCATTGCGGGTCTGTCGATGTTTGTTTAATGAGTCCAAAGATAGAAAAATCGAAGGTTTTTCATCATTATAGTCTGGAAAAAAACTTTAAAAGAGAACTCTCTCAGTTCATTTTTCGTAAAATAGTCTGACGAGACCAAAAAAGAGATAAATTATCGCCCAACAGATGCTTTCTTCATATACTTTAACGAGCGTTAAAATAACAAGGTTGCTCGACAATCGTTTCATGTTTAGAGAGTTTGAAAAGAGCTTAAAGGAGACTCTAGGGGGGTTCCTTTTTCGTATATCCTCGTTGAGCCCGAAAAAGTGATAAAAGTGTGCTCGATCGCATTCTCATATATTTTCGAGCGTGAGAACGGACAAAGACCACGCTCGAGGTTTTGTACAAAAACCATAAAAAACAATCAAAACATGTGATGAAGAAGAAAAAATATACGCATGCCTGTGCATGAAAATCAAATTTGTTACACTTGAAAAAGTTATACTTAAAAGGGCATTAGGCATTATGTTCTAATAAATAAACTATTATAAAATCCAATAACATGGTAAAAGTAAATATAAAGGGGTAAAAACATTTTTTACCATAATCATTTTAACTTTACCAACATTTGAGCCCAAAAACCCCTCTTTTACCCTTGAACTTTGGCATTCGATTGCAGGAGTTACGAGCATCCATTCGACGAACTGTCTACGGTAGTGAGGTAAGCTCCTTGTCCTCTACCTTTTCATGGTTTGATTTTTCATTTTCATTGGCAAAAAACATAGTTTTGAGTTTGTTTTGGGGGCTAAAGTCATGCTCATCCATTCTCGCAGGCCAGCCACACGAGACCTGCGAGAATGGGTCATTCTCGCAGGTGACCCCAAAGGGACCTGCGAGAACCTCGCACTGTGCCTAAAGGGCACCTGCGAGAACCGCAAAGTGTAAATTTTATTTAAATTTTTTCTCAATGAAAATATTCCAAGTATTGAATAGAGTTACTAATCTTCTTCTTATGCTTCTTATGCAGATATTTGGCCATCACCATGGTTCTGGAATGGCGTGAAAGGGAGCACGAAGAAGATAATGCCATTGTCAGAAATCATCCAGCCACCATTGCATGAGGGCCCAAGTCAGGTTATTGGAGTACCTTGTGCATATGTGGGATCCTGATCAACAAGTATTCCATGTAGGGGTCCACACATTGTCCTTGGATATTGAGGACATTTAATTCTTGACAGGATTTTCACGACATGGGTACCTCGTGATCCTGACTAGTAGCAGAGGTGGTGGGTTGCCTATGAGTGAGTACTGTCGCTTACACTGTGTTCTAGAGGCAGAAAGGAGAAAATGGAAAGTAGTTATTTGGGGAGTGCGGGATTTGACCCTCTGCACTATTTTGTTTACCATTTCTCATATGGCTAGGAGTGTCTCTCCTCACATGGCTCTCTAGAGCTACTTTCAGTATGCCATAGAGTGTACTGAGCCTCAGGTTTTTAACTGGGCAGACGCAGTGCTTCGTAGAATGAAGAGGTAGTTGACCAAATGTAGGCGAGGCAACCTGAAGAAATTTGTGTATGGGTCTTTGTTGGTGTCCTTCTTCCTTGAGAGGGTTCCCTTGCTGAGGCTAAAAGTTGAGTGGGATTTACCAGCTCCAACAGATCCAAGAATGCTAAGATGGTTTCATCTCATGGCCCGACACGTAGCTGGACCAATTATCAAATATTATGATACCTTCTTCGACTGGTTGCAACCATAGATGTTGATGGTCGATGATTATTCTTATGTCGGATTGGATTTATGAGGAGATCTGGACATGGTCTTGCCCGAGGGTGCTCAGTGGGGGCAACTTGGTAAGAAGTACACAATTTTTTTCTTTTTAAATGTTTTTGTGAATTTTATCATATGCAAATGTTTGTATATGTTCCTCCAAGGTCTAAATACAAAATTACTTTTGATGACCCAGATATGGGACCTTACTGACCTCTTGGTACTTCTCCTATTCAACGACAAGGAGAGGTGGCACCAGTGCCATGATGGGACGCCGAAGATTATGAAGCGGTGGAACAAAACCTAGAGGGTTTGACAACAGATATTATGGACATGCCTCTTGGAGAGGTTCCACGCCGTTATCAACGTCATACAGTGGGAGTGTCAGAGTCCATTGGCCGACTGCTTCGTAGGGTTTCCCGGGCAGTCGTGTGTTATCGTGAATGTCATCCATGACGTCACTTTGTAGAAGCTATGAGCTTCAGATTTTGAAATTTTGGTCCTCGAACAATTTTTTTTTGTAAAAACTCTTTTGATCGTTATATATACATATGGCTTCTATCGGTTTATCTTGTGTTGTGTGAAAATTGTTGTGATTGATTTATAAATGATCCAAATGTCTGTCTAATACATAATTAGCCAATGCATCAGTTAATGTATTTAGACATTTAGGAATATGTTGATATTCAATATAATCAAAATAACGTTCCAAGAGGTGAATTTGCAAATACAACAGTAACAAAGTAGGACTTCAAATAGTATAGACATTACTTAACTATAGTACTACGAGCTACGAATCTAGTCGCACAACCAAATGAAGGATTTCGAGTGAGATAACATCTATCAACAGTTCAATAACGACGCTATACTCTGCTATATTGTTGGTCGCACGGTCGAGACACACACCTCGTAAGGAGACATGTTCGTTTGTAGGGGCGTAAATTGCCCATGCAGCGGAAGCAAGGTTCTAAGTACTACGGCTAGTGCCATCAGCGAAGCCAATATAGGGTAGCGAAGACTCCGACATCTGGAAATCAAACACAACATCACATAAGGGCAGAGACCAGATAATGACAAAATCAAGCTACAGTAACACACAAGAAGTATGATACAATAAAAATACAGGTACTCGTGTGCATGTGATCTTATGCATAGTACTTCTTCAAGTACAACCCATTTCTGGGTTCACTTAAGGGATACCATCGTAATCTACTAACTCATAAGCCCCTTTTTCCAACACCCGTCTAACGATAAAAGCACCTCACCACATGGCTTCAAATTTTCCAGCTCCTAGCATATCTCGATCTTGTTCATAGATAAGAATGAGATCTCCTTCGGAGAAAACGCAAGGCTTGACATGTTTGTCGTATTGGGCCTTGACACATTTTTTTTGGGCTTCTATGACTAGGGTAGCATCGCGTCGAGTTTCGTCTAATCGCATAAGGTACAATAGACATTCTTCCTCAGCAGAAGTGTTTGGTAGGAGTTTAATAGCTAGTTTCAAAGAGGGTATCTCGCATTCAATCGGGAGAATGGCTTCTAAAGCATAGACTAACCGGAAAGGTGTAAACCTAGTGGTGCACTTAACGGATGTTCGTTAAGCCCACAATGTTGAAAACAACATTGTGTGCCAACTTGTTTTGTGAATCCCTATCATTCGTCGGAGCATAGTTATGAGAAGTTTGTTAATTGCTTCAACTTGGCCATTGGCTTGTGGGTAATAGGGCGTTGAGTTTTCATGGTGAAGACCCAACTTTTCAGTAAGTTCGTACATCATGAAGTTTCGAAAGTGGCTACCATGATCAGTGATGATAGCCTGGGGGATACCAAAACGAGCTATGATGTGATTAAAAATGAATAATGTTGCGGTCTTTCCAGTGTTGTCAAATGTCGGCATCACCTCGGCCCATTTTGTAAAGTAATCTACGGCTACAATAATGTATCCATGCCCCCCGACTGAGTGGGGGTGACATGTCATGAAATCGATGCCCCATTTTGCAAAGGGACCAACGGAGACCACAGGGTGAAGAGGAGCGGGATGTGACCGTATCTTATGATTATAGGTCTCGTAAGCATGACAGTTTTGAATGGCGATGAAGCAGTCGTTAAATAAAGAAGGCCAAAAATACCATGATCGTAAGATCTTCTGGGTAGTAGCATACCCAGACATATGACCACCACAGGATCCAGAATGGTAGTCATTCAGAGCTTTCTTGGCTTCGTCGAATGTTAGGTAGCGTCGAAAAACTGAGTCAATCCCTCGACGATAAAGAGTATCCCCGAGGATAATATATTGACGGGCTTGGTAGCATATTCGACGTCAGTCAGTATTAGACAAAGTTGGACGGAAATTCTGGGTTTGGAGATATATGATGATATCACCATACCAAAGATCATCAGTGCTGATAAGGAAAAGGGATTCATCTGGTAATGAATCAGCTACTACATTTTTCGTTTTAGAATAGGGAAAGTCGCATATCAACTCAGCAAACACTAAGGACTTATTGGACTTGGGGCGTTTGAATTCCAGGTCAAACTCTTGGAGTATTATGATCCATTTGGAGTATTTTCCCCCTAGCAATTGACGTGTGATAATGTGTTGCATAGGGTTGCAGTTAGAAATCACTGTAGTCTTGCGAGAGAGGATATAGTGCCAGAAGCGTTGGACGGCTTGGATGACTGCCAATGCCAGTTTTTTGACATGTAAATACTTGGTTTCGGTAGGCGTTAGACTTCGACTCAAGTAATAGATAACATGTTCGTCGGTAGCATCATCCTCTTTGACGAGAACCATACCAATGGTGTAATCTGAGGCGGCAAGGTAGAGGAAATAATCGTGACTGTAATCAGGGGGAAAGAGAAGCGGAGCATGTGTTAGGGATAATTTCAAAGCTTCGAAATCTTTGTTTGCGATGGTATCCCATACGAATTCATACCCCTTTTTAAGGAGCCGCGTAAATCCACAAGTTATCTCGACGTAATTTGGGATAAAATGACGAAGAAATTTTTCTTTCCCTTTTAAATTTTGTAACTGGCGAAGTGTAGAAGGAGGAGGGAGATTAAGGTTCACCTCAACCTTTAAAGGATCTACCCGGATCCCTTGACGCAAAACAATAAAGCCTAGAAGTCGACCAGATTCCATGTAGAAAACACACTTATGAGAATTCAAACGTATACGGTAAAACCGACAACGAACGAAAATGGCTCAGAGATGGGTTGGATGATCGACTCGGTGCATTGAGTGAGTGGGTAAATCGTCCAGATATGGTTGCATGATGTGCTTGATATCATGGAAGGAATAAGACATAGTGCATTGAAAAGTTGCGCCAGCGTTCTTGAGACCGAAAGGGAGTTTTCGATAGGAAAAAATACCCCAAGGACAAATAAAAGTAGTCTTATGTTCATCCTCGGGAACAATGTTGATTTGATTATAGCCGGAGAAACCATCCATCAGAGAGAAGATTCCACTTTCGGTGTAATCGTTGACAATCTGATCAACGAAGGGGGTAAGAAAGTTGTCTTTGGGATAAGCTTTATTGATATCCCTATAATCAACGCATACACGGATTGTGCCTTGTTTCTTTTCGATCGGGACAAGATTGGAAACTCAGTCAGTGAGGGCCATCGGGTAAATAAAGCCGTCTTTAAGAAGTTTCTTAACTTCAAGTTTGATAGCAGCCGCTTTACGTGGGTGAACTGGACGAAGGCATTGCCCGACGGGTTTAGCGTCGGGGTATGTCTTGATCTCATGTATAACAATGTCGGGGTCAATACCTAGCATTTCTTCATAGCTCTAGGTGAAGATGTCACAAAAATCTTTGAAAAGGGACGTATAGGTGACAATTTCGTCAGGGGAACACGAAGCTCCGATATGGACATTTTTGACGATTCCAGGTTTGATGGATATGTTGAGGGGAATAGTGGGTGAGATATTTCTTAAGCTCCCTTCGGAAAACACATCGTGTGTGGACTCGGGAATGGTTTAGGTGACGACAACAGTCGAGGGGGTCGAGATTTGTTGATAGTTCTCGATGGTATGTTGCCCCAGGAAAAGGATGGAACGATGATGTCCATCATCCCAAGGGGTGTCCTCCATGACAGACATGATCATCTCGTCTGTGGGAAAAATGACATGGAAAGGATATAGAGATAACTCACCAAGAAAGGTGGTAGAAGGTGTTGCTGATTGAATGGCCGAATAGGCGGATTCAACTGGACTTAACGACATTTCATTGTTGTAACGAAGATGATCTCTCGAGTTAGGTACTATCCATGGGTCTTGAGACGTAGGAATTCTGTGAATCGAGGTGGATTCCATGTTGATTGAATCAACAGACGAGTGTGAAACATCGGACGGTGGAATGGGGAAAGTACCCATTAATGAAGAGTCTTTGAGAAGGCCTACGCCAACGTTCTCATAACCCGATGGGGTTTTAGTGATGAACGATACATTGCTAGTATGGGTATCTGAGTTAAAGAAGGCTAATTAGTCGATGGTGATGAACTTCCCTTGATGGGGGAAACGTACCACCCAAAAAATGGTCGATACAACTGCGTGCATGGAATCGATCCAACTGCGGCAAAGCAGAAGATTGTAATCAAGAGGAGCGTCAAAGACTTCCACTTCTACTTGGACCGTTTTGCCTTCTAACATGATTGGCAATGAAGGAAGGACACCGTAAGGCTTAAAAATGGAACCATTGAAGGCTTTGAGAGTGTTCTGAGATTCATTCAAAGAGGGAGAGCCAATGGTTTTCCAGCAGGTAAGAGACATGACACACGTCGAGGCACCCTCGTTGATAACGGTTCAACAAATGTTTTTGTCAGAGACAATCACTTGGATCTGGAACGCGAGTTGAGGGGGTAACCTTGGAATGTGATCTTCCAAGTCAAAAATTATTAAATTCGTATCTGTCAGGTCGATTCCACCAATAGATTTCAACAGTGCCTTTCGTTGTGTGGGACAACTTTGAAGGACTTCAAGGGCTGACATCGCAGAAGGTGCTTGGGCCAGATCTTCAACAATGTTGTAGTTCTGGGCAGCACAAGCATGAGGATTGAAAGATTATTTCCGAATGACGCCCTTGGGGGGGGTCGAAGAACTGTGTCGAGGCTCGGTCATTCGAGATGAAGAGGACCGTTGGTAGGTGGAGTCACGGGAGAGGGTTGTACCAATGAAGGAGGTAGGTCATCAACCTTCTCTTTAGAGGGAGAATAATCTTTGGCTTGAGTGGTGAGTGCAATGTCATTCTGCTTTGAATCACCAGTACACATCAATACATAGGATGTAGTAGAAGGTGAGGGTTTGTCATGAATGACCAATTGATCTTGTTGTTGAGACAGGAAGGGTTGGGACAAAACGTCTGAAGCAGGTGGTTTTGGGGCTCCTTGAAGGAACTTAGTGACCTCGGTGCGTCATGGACAATCCTTCATGTAGTGATCATCACCACAGATAAGACAAGGGTATCGAGGTTTGCGCTTATCCCGATCGTCAACAGGTGGAGTTTTGGTTCACTCTGCTTGAGGAGTATTTTTTTCCTCTTTATTCTTACCCCTTCCCTTTTTGGATTTGTTTTTACCGTCTGTGTAGATTGAGTTGCATTTACCTCAGAAGTCTTTCCGATGGGAGGGGTAGGAGACAGATCATTTTGAACATTAGAAGAAGCAGGTTTGGGGTTGGTGCTTGAGGTGGAATGTGGTTGGGCATGGAAAGTGCCAATCACACCATCAACTGCATGCAAAGCAGCTGGAGTAGTTGAAGTGGCGGAAGTGGAAGGACGAGGTGTGTCAGGTAGCAAGTCGTAAAGGGTACCTGTTTGTGAGTAAACGAGGTCAAGGTATTGAGCACGACTTATGGTATGCTCCTCCATGACTACTCCACCCATGGCGATGTCTCGACCGATTTTGTTCACAAATGATTTTTTGAACCACTCTGCCAACAATTGATCGGGGATTTCGAGTTTAATGAGACGTTGTCTCCATCGCCACTTATGAATGTGATCAGATATATGAGTGGCTTTGTTTTGTTTGAAAGAACTCAAAATCTCGGTCCCCATTTCATAATGGATCGGTAACTGGTAGTGGGTGAGGAAATCCATAGCTAGGGTGTTGAAGTCAACGAAGAAACCTCGTGGTAATTCTATATACCACTTCACAGCAGAACCTGTGAGGGTCCATTGAAAAAGATGTAAATGAATAGAGTCATCCATAAATGAGTTGGATGAACACCAGAGGTGAAAAGTTACGACGTGATTGTTTGGGTCTTCTCCGTCTTTGCCATCAAATTTAGGGATGTCCGATGGTAGCTTTGTTGGTATAGCAGGACATTGGGGAGAGTAACAAATTGGATCATTTAAAATCCTTGACAAGTCCGGGAGATCCAAAGTGGCCAAGAAGGGTAACTGTCGATTCACATGTGGGTATTCATGGCTTTGGGGAGGAAGCCCCGTCGGCAAACCAGTAGGACCATAAGCAGTCTGCATATAATGTGAAGACCCAGGTAGATTCGGTGGTGGTTGTAGAGGATAGTATCTCATGGGATTGTATCTTGGAATAGGGACGTGAGGTTGAGAATTCGAACCCCAAATAGGATTGGACATACCTGGATATGGTTGGTCTATACTAGGGGGTATAATGGATGCAGCTGGAAGCTGTTTCCCCCTAGTCGATTGAGGAGTATGTTGTATCAACTGATTCCAATATTGGGCCAAGGATGGAGGTATGTTTTGTCCAGAGGGTGGGGTCGGTAGGGTTTGTCCTCCAAACAGGGGTTGTGTTCCAATTAAGGGCAATGTTCCAATTGGGGGTTGTGTTCCAATTGGGATTTTCATTCCAATAGGAATTTTCCTGCTTAGAGGGGGTTGAGTCAAACCTCCTTGGTGAAATTGTCCACCAACAGGAATCTGGTAATTTGGAGTGAATGATGGAATAGTGCCACTAGGATTAATACTACGAGTAGAGGACGAGAAAGGTCCTCCAAAAGGGTGTTGAGGAAGTGTTGGAATGAAACCGGGAAGAGAGTGCCCAGAAGAAGAGGGACCACCAGGAGTGTTGGATGGGGTTTGCGGAGGAGTTGAAATGGAATCATTCAACGCACGGTATTCGGGCGGTAGTGTCAGGGTGACACTGGGCGTGAGCGGTGTGTTGATGGGGGCTTGACTAACCGCGGTAATCCTGGTGTGAATACTCGTAGTATCCGTGTAATGGGCCATTTCTATAGGGATGGTCAAGATGTGGTCAGATTGTGGGGCGTCCGTACCCGAAAAATAATAGGCAGTAGTAAACGGCATGGTGACTGGGTTAGAGGTTTCAGAAATCACAGGTGAGATGATGGTTTCAACACCTGATCCTGCACCAAAAAGATCCCATCTAAAAACGCCCATAGACCAAAAAGGATCTTGGCCTTCTATTCTTGGAAAAGGTCCAACCGGTGATCCAGAAGACACAACAACTAAGTATCTGGAAGAATTCACTCGCATAAGTTGTCTCTCAGAATCAGGGTGAAGTCGAAATTCCTCTCGAGTATTGGTAATTCGAAAATGTTCTAGAGAATCGGTGCATTCCACTTGTGGCATGGAAACGTCTTGGACTTCACTCTGTTGAGGAGAGCCCTCAGGTGAGCTTGTAGGCAAGGGTCGAGGACCTTCCAGATGCTCTGGAGATAAACCCTGCATTCTATGTGAACGATGTGGAGGATCTATTGTGAACGAGTTACAAACTTACAAAAAAAATCTTATGGTCAACTTGGATAAACAAATAACACATGCTAGTAAACAAAATCTAGGAAACAATACGAAGCAAACAAGACCTTATAATTCCAAAGTCACTAGTTGGTGATGAAATCCAATGTCGGAACAATGAGATGAGAAGGGGCTGGTCTAGGGTGGAAAAGTTACGTTGATGACCTGCTTAAGGAACTTACACCCTAGTGCAAGCTCCCACACATAATCGTGGGTATACCCTCCAAGGAGCCCGAGTGAGTTTGACCAACGTCGATTCCAGGTACCATGAAGACTTGCCCCTTCACAGTCACCTTGTGTAAGACCCTAGAAAGGTAGGCCACTAAGGTTACCACCAACAACAATAAAGCCTAGGGGGACAGTCAACAGTCTGATCCACACGCAAGGGCATGGTATCTAGCCCAAAATCAACTCAAGGGGCTTCCACTCATCATTGTGGGTATACCTCCAAGTGACCCCTGTAATACGTGCAATCTCTACACCGATATCAACAAAGCAGGGTGAGTAACTATGTCAATATCAATGCGACCTCATGTTTGACCCTTGTGTGAGAAGGGCTTCCTAGGACAAAATGTTGTAAATGGAATTTGACACTCCTTAACACAAGATGCTATTGTGTGTTTTGTGCTTTGGAGAGTGTATCTCTATACCTATTCCAAAGCACTAGCCTAACTAAATGTTGGTGTAATAGAGCCCTAGAAAAGAGTTACTAGTTAAATTTTATAATTGCGCAATGTTATTAAGGGTTGTTGTTACTCAAAGGAAATGGAGATGAAACTGATGTTGTATGAGACTCTGACCCAACGATGCATAGATAGGAATGAAATATATCAATTTTCATTCAATGAATCCTATGTACGGGAGGGAAAGAAAAGTTTTCCGGACCAATCTTGAACTACGACACACAATTTCCTTTAAAATGCAATTGCAACGAATCACGCAATAATGACAATTCTCTATTGTTTCTTTTTCAATAATTTCAACAATTGATTTTCAATATTTTTGAAGACGAAAATGCTTTTGAAAGAAAAAATGTTTTTACTTTTCAAAAAAGGATCTACACCATGATGGTGAAAGTGAGGAAAACCAAAGACAAATTAACAAGCAATAAACAAGAACCCAAACCAATCTTTCAATGGAAACAAAAATGACAAGCAAACCAAACTAGTCTTTTCAATTGCGTGAGAAAAGTAATCTTCCAAGTAATGAGCAAATGAGAAATACAAAGAATCTCAACTTTCGACCGATCGTCGGTTCTTAACCAACCAAGCACTCAGATTCTAAAATCAGAGAGTATATTTTTGCCAAGAAAAGTCAAGAGATGAAAGTTGAGAAAAATGGACAGGAAAAGCCTTGGATTTCCTAAGACTGATCATGCACAAAATTCGAAGATAAGAAAACATCAACCAATGGTCCAAGAATCTCTTTTCAGGCACCTATACTGATCTGGGCAGCTGAACATGCAGAAGTCTTAAATCCAAAATTGTGAAAAGAGGGTTCACAGGCTAACAATGTTACACAGTGTGATAAGGGGTCATTCTCACAGGATAGATTTGAGCAGAGTGCGAGAACCTCGCACTGGACCTAAAAACAAAGGGCGAACTCACAGTATTCTCACAGGCCATTGTGGGGTTCAGTGCGAGAATGTCTGAAACTAAGAAATTTTTTGGAAAAAGACAAAAACTTTGAAGGGTCTTCTGGACCCAGAGGGTCTATCAGGGTATCCTGAAGACTCAGAGATTGATATGAATGGAGAAAGGTAAGGCAAGAGAAAATGGCCAAGGAAAAACACCAAAAACCACAAAGAAAATGGGTTGCTTCCCCAGTGGAGTCGCCAATTTTGTTATCGGACTAATTGGTAGGTGCGAACACTAACAGATCTCCCTAGATCCACCTGGATATAGAACAAAACAGGACAAGACATGACTCTTTCCCTAAGTTATGACCATTGAATTATCTAGTAGGGAGGAACAAGTAACATACCTTTGTATCGCTTCCTAGGGTCTTTGTTGCTCCCGCTTCACTCCGATGCTCTCGTGAGGTCAAGACCAAGACAACACAAACCAAACAAAGTGAAGATAGCAAAATATATTCAATCATCAACTTATGTGTATGATCAAAGAATTACACAATAAAGTAATAATGACTTTATGGGAAAAGGATATGTCGTTGTATCATATTAATCGAAAGTAGAAGATACAACCTAATCGCCTTGATGTTGCAAGATTCCTTTCGGTGGCTCTTGGCTCCAACACACACACTTGCTCGATTCTTGTATGAAGAAGATCCAATTCCTCTTGATATACTTGCTAGAGTCTCCAAGCTCCTGTTCAAGCTAGGCTCTTCACACAATTCTTTCACCAATTCTCCAATTAATATTGCTTAACCTTTTCCATGAGAATCCCATCAATATATAGGAGAATATGAGATGGTTACTTGGATAAGAATGATCCCACAATATTAGGGAAACCAGTAAAAGGATAACCATTCAAATGCCAACCCATTCTCTAGAAGATTCCCTTCTAGAACCATCGAGACTTCATCTTTTTCCAAGATTGAGAACAAGTTCGCACCCTAGCCATGTAGCACAGTGTGAGAAGTTCGCACCCTAGCTGAAGGAAGCCTGTGAGAATGGGTCATTCTCGCACCCTAGGATATAAGAAACCTGCAAACTCTCTTCAAAAATATGTTTTCTGGGAAGAGATGAATGTCACTTTTCTTAGGAGAAAGTTCTTATTAGGAGCCTGAGTACACCATCATCAATACATCATCAATATGACCAAAATCATGGGTAACAAAGGGAAAGCCAAGCCCTACCCCAAGAAGCTTGGCATTTCCTAAGTATGTTAAGCAGATGATTGATAAAACTAACACCCTTGAAATCTATCTTCCTTCCTTCAGGCAAGGAATGCATATATCTTGGGGCGTCTCATAGTAGGGACAAAAAGAGTATGACCTGTCTCATAGAACCACCTTTCCCTACTATCAAGAAAGAATAGTCGATGTATATCTCTGTGAGAGGCAAACAACCTCTCTTCGAACCTAAATGAATGAGCGTTGTAGTAGGATTAGTTGTGATACCGACCACCCACAACCTGGATTTCAAATTCCGTGCTCTCAGCCTCCCTACCTACCTCCCTCTCTTGAGGGAAAGGAACAACTACCTTGGATGAAGTGAGGCCAACTCAGCGAGTGTCGACCGACCCACTCTCACGTCATGTAGCGAGGAACTAAAAACAAACATAAGTTTTGAAACAAGTATGGGGTGGGCTCCAGTGTCCCAATATCTGATTAGATAGTTAGGGTAGTAAGTCTACTACGTTGCTTGCATTCTTCCTCCATCGTCAACGAAAAAACCCAACTCGGGCAGATAACCTAGTTTCTCTCTATATATTGAAGGTGGGAATAGAAACAACTATGACTTCGATGGATCATTGCAGGTATCCCTTGGCAAGTCCAATGTATGCCTATTTAACTGAACGATTATTTTTTATCCAGTCGCATCACACTTCCAAAGGAGAAAGGCAGTGGCACTCAAGAACCTTCGTAATCCATTAACCCTGAACCTTGGGGTCTAGCCCTTTTTACCCCCCCTACCCGAGACTAACTAGAGCTTGGCAATGATAGCTTTATTCCACCCACCTCCCGCTTTGCATGCTTTCTCCTAATTGAATGAGCTAGAAATTTGGTTGTACATGAGAGCGTGATTTATTAATCCAATGAAACCTTACGTTCCAAAGAAAATAGAGACCATTTTCTAGATAATAATTCTGGTGTATTAATCGACAATAAATTCTAGTTTTGGACTTGCCTTTAGGAAAGTCGATGAATAGTTGGATTTATATATAAAGGGTTGGGTTTATTGATAGGGGGTGAGGGTATCGACTTGGGAAAGAACCTATAAATCAGCGGAGTGGGTGGAGAAAGTCCTACCCATACCTATTGGCTATAGCATTATGTACACTAACTGGAGCCAGAAAATGCCCTTCCTAACTATTCTAATAACTGCACTTTGATCCAACTAGATTAGCAGGTTAGGCTTCAAACGACGGGGGTGGAAGTGAGAGGAATGTGGAAGTTGGCCAACTCTCCCTCCTGCTCCTGCCATTGGGTCATCTGGGATAATCTTCTAATTTCGGGTTGGGTCTCTATTTATAGAGAATAAGCCCTCTTTATATTTTACTCATTTATTTCAGATCTCATTTCAAGCAACTTCTTTGTTCCTTAGTTTCAAGAAACTCTCTATCTCATCCAGGTGGGCTCGGCGGGTAGGAAATGCTACTCACGAGGTTTGGTAATACTATTAATGTTTATATGATTAGGAAACAAACTATTTCCGTATTAACGAAAGGGCGAAGGACTCCAACCCACCTTAATAATAATAAAAAACTAGTGAGGAGAGACAACTACTATTGAACTTATTTCTGTCAATAATAGAGACAGTGGGATATTAGGCAATTATTCTTCAAGGGGAGATAATCAGTGGGATTGTCCATTCACTGGATCTTCCAGTCATGTAATAAAGTTTTATTAGTCCCTGCCAAAGTAGGACTATAGCAATGATTTTTCTATTGATTTGACATTGATTTACTTTATATTTTAAATTTGTTTGTAAAATGTAATGTTTAACTTAAGAAAATAAATATATATATTTTTATATAGTAAAAATATTTGTTTTTCTCATTTCTAATTGGTTAATATATTTCAAGTCTTATTGTTGCCTTCACATATTTCAATATTTAAAATTTATTGCATAATCAATAACAAATTTTAATTAGGTGTACAACATATATACCACTTATTACACCACCACAATAAAATATTTTTTAAAATTTACATTTCTCAATGATGTTGATGTTTTGTTTTGGATGTGTCATGTCATAACATATTAAAATATTACATGAATTAAAATATATATTATATATTTTATAATATATAATATAACTAGGCCCCCAGGGGGGCAGCTCAATTGGCAAGTGCCGTGAAAATGAAGTTCCATGAGGTTTCGAATTCAACTCCCCCCGACTTACCTTGTGTGCCGCGTAAGGGGCACCGTGGGCACACCTGGAGGTTATAGTGGTAGTGGTTGGAAAACAATGAGTTTGTTATTGATTTGACATTAATTTGCTTTATATTTTAATTTTGTTTGTAAAATATAATGTTTAACTTAAGAAAATAAATATATATTTTTTGATATAATAAAAATATATATATATTTTAATCTCTAATTGGTTAATATATTTCAAGTCTTATTGTTGCCTTCAAGTATTTCAATATTTAAAATCAATTGCATAATCAATAACAAATTTTAATTGGTTGTAGAACATATATAACACTTATTACACCACCACAGTAAAATATTTTTTAAAATTTACATTTATGATGTTGATGTTTTGTTTTGGATGTGTCATGTCATAACATATCAAAATATTACATAAATTAAAATATATATTATATATTTTATAATATATATGTTAAAAATTAAAATATTATATGTATTAAAATACATATTATAATATTATATAAATTATAGTATAGTATAGTATATATATATATGTGTGTGTGTGTGTGTATTAACACATAAAATATTATAATATATTATATATTAAAATGTATATTATATTTTATAATATATATTTTAATATAGTAAACTATTATATATATTAAAATATATATTATAAAATGTGAAATGTTTATTTTTATTTTTTTATTTTTTAGATAAGATTTGCATTTGGCTTGCTTAGCTTAACTAGAAGGAAATTCAGGTTAATCCCAAAACTGTATGGCATCTACATTAAAGTAAAATCATGGTAAGATATTTTGTTGAGTAACGGTTATGACAAATCTATAAACTATGTGTCATCATGGAGCAATAAGGCTTTCTCTATACCTTGTGAGTCTATGTCGAATTCTTTTAAGAAGTTGATTTCTTTTAAGATTATGAAACTCGCTCATTTGTTAGCATATTATTCATGTTTCAAAATAATCATCATCATCAATAATTATAGGGTGTTAACTATCATCTTCATTTTTAAATTTACTTGGCAGGGACTAAGCTGCCATGCAGCCCTTGTTATATATGTAATAACAATATTTCATAATTGATCAAATACGAGTGGTAAAATCACTATTGAAAGGGTGGTGTATCAAAGGCAAGACCTATGCTCTTTTATCCGAGTTAGAAAGCGTTTCGTCTTTCTCCGGTTATACCTTCGTTGTTTCAAGGTTTTGCATCTTCTAGTGCCTATAAAAAGTCAAAAAGAAATATGCCTATATTTATTTGATGGAAAGCCCCTACCTAAATGAATGAAAAGTCAAAACCCGAAACGAGCGAGGTCAAATTAGATTTCTGCCTCCTAGCAAGCGCCTCAGAGCTAAAGCGACCCGCGAGTAGGTGTGGTAAAATCGAACTAGCAGTGAGGTAAGTAATAACAACAGTTTGGTAGGATGGAACTAGCAGTGAGGTTGTACAACGATAGTAGCAGTTCGGTAAGGCTAGTGAAAGCATTGTTATAGGGTCATCATCTAGTTTGTAAGCACCCTTTGGCTTTGTTGGGATTGCTCGCTCCGACAGTTTGGTTAGGCAGCCATGAAATTGGCTACTCATTTTCTTTATCTAACAATGCTCGAGGGCTTAAGGTATTCCCTTGCTGATGGGCTTAAGGGAGTCAGTCCTAGATTTTCAAATCCTCCTGATTCAGCTCATGCTCAAGAACTTCCTCCTTCTCATAGTGGATTGATGAGTGGTGCTTACCAACCATATTATAGTCCTTTGAGGTTATCTAGAGTAGCCAGAGCATTATACAGATGGAAGAAAGATGAAAGAATCTGGACCAAGAGGGTCGTTTGGGACCCTGTAGGCCCTATTATGCATAACTGAGAAGAGGAACCTGTTTGATGATGACTCACAAGTTTATGGGGAAGCCAGAGCAATGTGTATCACTTTTCATAACCCAAATCTCCCCATGAATAGGGGAAGGAAAGTACTTCTGGCGTACCTAGAGAACCCTTCGAATAAATCCATCTGCCAAATAAATCCATCTACTGCACATATTGGTGCTCTGACATGTGGGCTCTGACTGTATCTATAGATGAAGTAACTAAATGGAATTTCATGGTGCTAGCTACGGATCGTGAGTGAAATTCTTCGAAGCTAATTCCCCATGAGAAAAGAGCCTCACCATTCTTCTCATTTAACTTAGTGCATAGGGCATTTAACCCTCAGCGTGAGGAAATACAAATGTAAAAACTCTCCTGGGATAACCAGGAAGATTTGAATGCCACTTTCCTCAATTTCTCAATCATATCTGTAGATAGGAGTTGTGGGAGCGACACTCACTGATACCTTTTTGGGAAGGTCTATCTATAGAGCCTCTTTAATAAGATATTGACGTTCTAAAGCAGCTAGTGACGTTAGTTTTCCCATAATGACATTTGTTAGCTACCCTAGCTAGTAACAACAGAGGAAGTTTAGGGCTATGCACATGAATCAAATTGTTTATGTCGCGGTGTTACTATGAGTTCAATTGTGTTCTTGGAACGGACATTGACAAAATGAAATATTGACAGAATGAAGGAATAAAAAATCTTCGATAAATTGGGAAGCAATGACTCTCTATCTAAATCTAACCCAAGCACAGGAATAAAATTGACCATAACGCGCTTTCCACCCACCCACATGCCCTCTCTATATTAAGAAGTTAATTGTTTCAGTCCGCCTTTAAATTCTTTAAAGTCCAAGTAATAATTGCTTTCTCGAACAAAGCCCCTATAGGGCGAGGTATCAAACTCTTGACTAAATTGATAAGTACTCCCGTAAAGAACCAATAAGTTTTATTTCAAGGCGCAACCACTTGGCGAGGGAATATTTGTCTTTTGTCCATAGGTGACACCTTTGTCCTCAGTAACATCCCTTCCTATCCCTATAGTCTCCTTTTTGACAGTCCTTTTTCACCCATTTCCCTTCCTGCCATTTGAGGCCCCGCCAACTTTATACCCGCCAGCCATCAATCGATTGCATAGAGGAAAGGGAAGGGGAGCAACTACTTGGTCACATCAGGCTTGTGACAATCCAAGTTGGTGGGTCCAGAAATTCCAGCAAGCACAAGAGAGTTAAGAAAGAAAATAATTCTCTCCCCTTGCCATTCTTTTCACACCATAGAACTTGTCCCCATAGGTTCTATAGTTATATGACTCAACTAACACAATCTTCTTGTTCAGCCGCACAACGGGAAATCTCAACTTCAGCCCACAAAGGCACCCTTTCTTTATTTTATATACGTATTTCTTTCTTATATTGAATAACCTAAGTAAGAGAAATTTAGTACACTAGTAGTTGTTATCTAGGTCGACATGTACTAACTAAGGGAATTCAATCCTTAGATAAGATCGCTTCCTTATTTATGGTCCCAAGCCCCAATAAATTATGTTTCCTCCCTAGAATGCGTTCTTGTTTTCCCTCCATTCTATACCAATAGGTAAGGAGACCTAAAAGTAAGGAAACCTCTGGTAGTAAGCCCCCTTGGAACCTAAGGGAGTCAGCAAAATAAGTAAGGCTCGTTACCCAGATGATCCTTGAAGTAAGGAATCTTTGTTTTCCTTTTAGCTAGGCACGTTAAAGTAAGGAGGGGCGGGTATAACCCTATAAGAGTCCCCCTTAAGTAATTAAACCTCTAATAAATAGTTGTAGACAAGAGTTGTAGACCTTAGGAAAGAAATAGGATACCTTACCTTTGTGATACGTTACCTTTGCTTGAAAGTAGGTGGTGTCCTTGTCTACTAAGAATGTATGTTAGGAATGGGAGGAGAATACCACTCCCACCCGTTGGCGCCAGAGAATATTTTTCCTTCCCGAGATATTCTCCTTAATAGATAGAGCCTTAAGAAAGTTAGGAGAGCATGAACTAAGGTGGTTGACACTGGCTTAACCGGTAAGGCACTTTCGCTAGCTAGTTGTGGTTGCAGTTAAGGGACTGAAAGAATAGGAATAGAAATAGGATGGACCCAGACTTAGCCTTTCCCTTCCTTCTAAATAATATAAGTTCTGGTTGGTTCTATTGGTTGCGGTCTGTTGCAACCAACATGTTCATTTTCTCGTTCCTTAGTGTATACAGTGTATACAAGGAAGTATTGATTACAAGGGCGTTTTGATGTACAGATTGTTGTGGATTATAACCCAATATGATGTTAGCCCCAACTGGGTATTTGTCTCAATATTCTTTCTTCGCTGCTCCTGCTTTCTCTTATGTTTGTGGATCAACTGCTCTAGGATCCAAGTAGAGATACAAGTTCATGTGTCAATGTAGATATGGCCAATGTTAATAGAAATGACTATTTCTCCATGGAGACATTATATATGAACCAAGTAAAGAGAGACAACTGCAGACATAGATACGCTAGTTCAATTTCTTAGTATCAAAGAAAAATCTAGTATGTTAGATTTATCCCGACTTTGGCATTGGAGCACCTGGCCTTAGCAGTATCGATGCAAAATCTAGTTGGTTAGATCTAGCTTTCACCAAGGCTTTCACAGAGATGGATGCAATGAGGTCATTTTCATGGCCATGACTATTTGGATTGGTTATGGACAAGGTCAAACGTATCTATGAAAAATAGTGTCAATGTATTATCACCACAGTAGAGCTAGTGTAACTATATTCTAGGAGCCAATCTAGGAGCAAGGAGATGACACTAGATTCTAATGGGAGACTAGAGCTATAGGTAGATATGATATGTCATATAGTAACACATAAAGATGCATCAAGTGTCATGGAGAGAGAAGAGCTCTGACTGGAGACCTGGTTACAACAAAGCCAGTTAGTAGGGACCTTGTAAACGTAGATATGCGCTTTAAACATGCTCCATAACAACAATAGAAGATTGGATTCTCTTTGTTCATAGAAAGGACCTAGATATTGTGATATCCATAGAAACTTCTGGAACTTGGCATTCTGACTACCCTCAGAGAGTTATGGGCCTAGAATCTCATGGCCAGGGAAAAACGTAGATATGGTGAGTGATTCTACTCCAACTCAAATATTATTGTATTGCAAGGGAGGTATCAATACAAAAATTTCGACGTAGATATGCCGGTATCATATGATCTCTAGTGTCATTGATGTTTCCTTTGGACTAGTGCTCTCATTTATTTTGGATTGCGATCGATGCCTCTCCCAGCAGTGAATTGAAGTAGTATCCTAGGTCAATAGAGAACACGTAGGGACCATAGAGTGGCTTTCACGGGGCTAGCCTTCCTGATTGAGCATGTTGGAAAAAAGAACATGCACTAACAATCACATACTGTGTCTAGGTAAATGAACTTAGAAATAATGGAGTAAGAGTCAGTTGTAAGCGTCAGTTGACAGAGTCAGTAGCGTAAGTAGAGTCTGGTTATCTGGAGTTTGTTGTAATAGTCTAAGTAGGTTAGTTTCATATATAATGATGTAATCAACCCTCATTCAATAATATAGATTGTGAGTGTTGCCTCACTGTGTGTTTGTTTCTCATATTTCTAAGTTGGTATCAGAGCCACAGGAGTGAGGTGTGGAAATTTCTAGAATTCCGCAGGTCCCTCCTCTTGAAGGATGTGGCGGCATACTACTGAGAGTTTCTGCGTGTTTGAAAACCTCATATTTCCACAGTGCAACTGTGTATAAATATTCCCGCACCCAAATACCTCGTGAGGTGCAGACTCCCCGCATTCTAATAGTTGTGTGAGGTGTGGAAACCTGTGTGTGTTGCACATGAGTGGGTTTGAGTTGGAGAAGGGTCGCGATAATGGCCATTGGATCGTTATTTATGTTGTGTGGTAAGGAGAGGTCATGTGGTAAGGCAAATCCGTGAGCAGATCAGTGAGAAAATCGAGGCAAGATGGTCGTGAGCAAATCCATGAGCTCGTTGAAGCATAAGCATCATATTTGGGAATCTTCGAGCATTCAAGCATGTATGAAAGGTTTAAAGGATGGTCAAATAATTTAATAAAGGTGGATGCATGTGTCAATTTATAAACCTTTTTATTGAAGTGGTATCACCTTTATTATTTGAGAGTGAGGTAGTTTGAGTCATTCACGATGTGCATGCATGCATGAGTGTGATTTGCATGCATTTGCATGAGTTTAAATATAAAGGAGATCTTAAGTGGATGAGGTTTGAGCGAGTTTACATGAGTGTGAGATTTTTTCAGAGGTTTTTTACATGTGAG
>ML854402.1:2562-13945 GCA_009831015.1 Picea engelmannii | reverse complement strand
CCTTCCCATGATAACCTACCAAAGTATTATTTAGTATATTCTATCCAATGCTCCATCCAATCAAGGTTGTTTGCAATGTATAAATGTAAAGCATCCCACTCTCGAGAAACTATATGATAGCATAACAATTTAATATCACTAATTAGTTATTGTTAATAAATGAATAATTTAATAAATGTGTAAATATTAAATCTACGTCAACATCTAATAATTACATTTCATAGTCCTCATTTTACCTTTCCCCAATAGGACCTCCCCTTCAAACTTTTTGATGGAGTCGAGATGCCAAATGTGAGGCGCATTCATATTTTCTGCTAATTTAGGTAGATATTGATTAATATACACCATGCATTGATATACCATATATCCCTCAACCATAGAACCCTCTGAACGTGCTCTTTGTCTAACAAAAGCCTTCAGTGACTTCAACTGCCTCTCTACCATCCACATCAACCTTGTGTGTACTGGTCCACATAATTCAATCTCCTCAACTTGGTGTATGAGGTAGTGTTATTTTGCATTGAAAAATGATGGAGGTAGATGCTGTTGCATTTGACACATTAGTCGGGGAATTTCTCTCTTCCAATACCTTATATCTTCTTTATGTATTTCTTTTGATGATAGCCACCTACAAATGTCGATGCAATAAAATAATATCAAGGCATACATAAATTTGCAGATAAAAAATAATATGTCAATAAGTTCCACTACAAATCACATAAGAATTACATTTTCCTTATAAAACAATACTTACCTCGTGTATTTTCCAAGTACATAAATAAATTGTTTTATGTTGTTGTCAAAGTCGTCTGGGAGAGATAAAGGTAGAACATACTGTAACAAAAAACAAAGAATTATTATTTGTTTCCAAAAAATGCGTACCAATAAGGAAATATATTATAACCTACTAATTACCTTAATGAATGTATGCCAATCATGTGTTTTAACCGCACCAAAATCACCTTTTTTAGTTAAGATATTTTGTATGTTCAACGAAAACCCCATTGGAAACCTAATTTTTTGAATGAACTCTTTTACAACATTTCTTTGTTTCTCCGTCAATAACCAAGGAAGACTAGTTTTTTTTTCACTACCATCGCCATTAGAATTAATAATAACACTTTGCAAGGTGTGATTAGCTTCCCGGATGTCATAACAAATATTTCCAATTCTCTCTTTGTCAGTCCTTCCATCTAATATTTGCCATAACAATTCTGTTATGTTCTTCCCGATATGCATTGTATCAAACAAATGAACTATTTGTAGGTTCTCGTAGTATGGAAATCTACTGAATTGCATCGTGTAACTTTTCATTCCTCGTGGAAGCCCATTCGTGCCTTAACGACATTCATGAAACATCAACAAATTGAAATTAACACTAATTGATGGGACAAAATGAAATTAATACTAATAAAATTAACCAAATATTTATATAATAGGTCATACATAAATAATTTGCATACCTTGATGATTTCTAATATATTCCAACTTCCATAGGCGAGGTGTCATTCTTCATGGTTTTTTTCGTTTTCTTCTTTACCATTGAACTTTACTTTGTCTGTAGTTTGATAACTATGGTTCTTAGGAAGAAAGTGCCTATACTCATCAAACACTTCCTTTGCTAAAATCCTTGAACGACGATATTTTATCCTCGGACCACAACTAGGCATGCAAATGTACCCTTTGTTTGAAGACCTACACGATATATGAATAAATGTAGCGTCAAATTAGAGTTACAATTTAAAATAATGCATGATTTTTTCAATAAATATATATAATATTAAATCACAAAACAAAGTAACAATATACCACAAAAATGTGTTAACCTGGGAGCATCATGAATTGTCCATGACAGTGTTCCATGGAATTGAAATCATTTTTTCCCTATTGGTCTAAAGATGTCATACATAGCGACGCCAACCCATAACTTCAAAAACTCATCGATGAGAGGCTCAATATATATGTTCATATATTTAACCTGGTACCTACCTAATTGGTTCAACATACTGCATGATTAATTATACTTATCTAGATGTCATGATATACAAAATAAATAATTACCATGCACGAAACAAAGAAATGAAATATTTTGTCATACATTAAAGAAAATAAAATATAATTAAATACCTTGAACAATCATTTCCAACATTGTATGCTCTCTCTTGATCGACATCCAAGGAGGACGGTTATTGTTTATAACAAAAACAGGCCACAATGAGTACGTAGAACGAACCTCTCCAAATGGATTGACACCATCAACTTCCAATGAAAGTTTAACATTACGAGGTTCTTCTTTAAAAATTGGACACTTTTCTTTGATGTAGTTGAATGCATAACCATCTGCATGCATTCAAAGGACATCATCTCGACTTATACTCTTTGCATGGAAATCCATAAACTGTGCTATACTTTGGCACTTGAACAATTGCTGGAAACGTGGAATTATCGAAATATAATGAATAACTTTGTGAGGCACCTTCTTTGACACTTTATCAGTTCGATATCTACTTATTTGACATTGTGGGTATTCATTTTCTAATTCATATTGTCCATAATATATGATATTATCATTAGGACATGCATCAATATCCTGATAGTCCCTTCCAATTTCTTTCATAATCACGGATATTTCTCGATATGTGCGTGGAAAAATATTTGACATCGGTAATATAACATGACCTCGGTAATATTTGACATCGGTAATATACAAAATTCTAAACAATAACTCAATGTAAACAATATTAATCATCAATATATCATCCAATATACTAATTTACACATTAGAAAACAATAGCAATATAGGAAAAAATTGAACCTTTTAAGTATTTGTGAACATGCAGGCATAAATAATTAACAAATTAAATACCTTAGTATTTGTGTGTGACATGTGTTTGATAAACCATTCAAAACCTTCAGGTTCACCAACAACAATATAGCAAATAAAAGATTTGTTGTTGAGCCTTCATAAATAGGTTGACGTGACTTCTCCAGTAGAGGATCAACATCATGACTATCGTCCTGGTTGTCCTCATCCATTGGAGAAAATGTGTCATGGATCAATCTATGTATCTCATCTTCCTGAATTGAATCACTAAAGTTATCTTCATCCATATCATCATTAATAACTTGATCAACAACTTCAATATTTTGATCTCGAAGTTCATCTCCGTGTAAAGTAGTATTTCTGCTAGTACTTGGCAAATAACTCTCTGGAGGTCGACACTTTGGGGGCAACGTCCATATATTTAAAAACAACATAGAAAATTTAGTGTGTATAGAAAATATAAAAATTCCGATAAGAAATATTACTAAAATTCATGACATATTGATTATTACAGATAATACATTAAATATTGAATCCTCTTACCAAGGGACGATATTCATAACCCCCTTCGGCGTGCCCCTTTTCCTTACAATGTCTTTGGGATGTTGTTACTAAAAGTATTCTATTTTGCAAGCCTTTTCAATCATAGCAAGGGAAATAACATTTTCCATCGCCCCTTGCCTCTAATTCCTCTCTTAACCGAGGAAGCTTCCTGTCATTTTCATTCATTGTGACAAATCCTTGTCCTGACAAGAAATTGTCTTACCTACACCATACCAAACATTAAGTTGTCAATTTTTTATATTTTAGCTACTCCTTTCGATTATGAAACTTTTATTTACAGTGACCTACATATTTATAATAAGGTCAACATCTTTATAATAAGGTGATCATATGTGTAGAGGATCAACATCATGATGACATAGATAAGATCTTTATAATAAGGTCATATGTGTACAAATGTTTTCTTTATACAATAACGACATATATACCTAACATAAGTTTAGAGTTAGTGTTTATGTATCTTATTAGTCCCTGCTAAAGAAGGGAATATAACCATCGATTGCAAGTCAAAATCATTTTGACTTTTGTAAATTTACAAAAAATTTAACAATGTTTTATAATGCGTTTCAATAAATATTTATTAATGAGAATTTTATATATAAATAAAAATATTTTTTTGTTTTTAAATATTCAAAATTCTATTTTTGATTGGTCAGAAACTCTGAAGTGACTAATTTCCCCTTGTTGCAGGTGACAATTAACCACAAAACTAAAAAAATTAAATTATTTGTTTTTTAAAAAATCCACAAATAGCCACGTATTAATTAAAAGTACAAATAATGATTGATGTTACCGACATTCTATGTGTAGTAAATGTAAGAATACACTTTGGATTTTGAGACTTTGTTTCATCTCCTAATGAGTTGATGACTGCACTTTCTCCACCGTCCAGATGTACACACCTGATCACGTCAACCACAACATTTAGCCTCGGGTTTTGTTTTGCATGCTTAAATAATGGAAATTCTCATACTTTGTTTTGCAAAATGTACAGACCCGATCAGATCAACCACAATATTTGGTGTTGGGTTTTTTTTTGCATACTTAAATAATGGTTGATCTCTTGTACATTAATAATTATATGTAATATATATCAACAGACTATCTTGTCACTAATGCCAACCTACCCATTATTTATTACAATATGTTGAGGATAGCAAAGAATTTATGTGGAAGAGGGAAATGTTATTCATATTTCTCTTAATATATATGAGAAAGAGGGAAATGTTGAGGATAGCAAAGAATTTATGCGGAAGAGGGAAATGTTACAATATATTGCAGCTATTACCCTTGTTGTTATAAACATGAGTTTTCTACCTATCTTATATATACCATAACTTATCATTTATCAATATAACAATCAACTTTAATATTTTATTCATGAAGATTTATTCCTTCATTTAATTGAATTAGTAAGTTCTAGCCAACCATTATGTGTGCAAGTATCCCAACCATTATTGTCACTGTTATATTATTTTTAATTTATGCAAGTGTGATCCCTTTTGGGTACTAGGGATGTAACAAGTGGTATCAAAGCTTCAATCACACTTTGTTGGTGTTTTCTTGTTAGGTCCTAAAAATAAAAGAGAGAAGAAAATGACAATCAATTACTATCATTTCACCGATCGATCAGGGTTGAGTTTCAAGAGCAATTCCGTATCTTTATCAATGAAGAGAGAGAGAGAGAGAGATTATAGCTACAATTGAAGGGAAAAGGGTATGTGGATTCCATAAACCTAGAATATTATGGAATCCACATACCCTTTTCCATAGAATAGACTAACTAGATCCAAAAACCAAAGACATGAAATATGGTACTACACATATTATAATATATTATCAAGGAAAAAACAAGCTAAATGAAATTTGGACATTTGAACAAAAGTTTACAAGTTAAGTGAGTACATCAATAAAAAATAACATACTAACCTTGCAAGCTCAAAATATGAGCTTTGTAGATCAAGAATTAGATTTTTTCAACCGGTGGATGACAAAAAAAATAAATAGCTCAAAAAAAATCCAAGAACAGTGTCGCAACTATAACAATTGTGTCACAAAGTCTCTTAAAGTCACGTATATATAGATCAAATAGTCAACTAGCTGTTAACATCGACCAATGAGATAGGCAAAATCTTCGACGATATTGCCATGAAAGTTCATCGCTATTGCGACGAAAATCCCGACTAGATTTAAAAAAGATTTTTGTGGATATTGTGACGAACTTTCGTGGCAATATCGACGAAAATCCCGCCCTATTTAAAAAAAAAGATGAAAGTAGTGGAAGTGTGGAATAAACTGCCCATATGTAGTAGTGGAGGAGGAGTATATTGCTAGAGGGGCTAGAGTCAAACCTTGAATTTAGTAGATAGAGGAGGGTGATGAGAGATTTAAGTTGTTTTTTGACTTCTTGAAGAGGAAAGTTTTGGCTGACAGGGTTATTGGTCTACACAGAGAAGATGGGAATCTTGAGGAGAACCCAATAGAGATCCGAGGTATGTTTAGTGGTCACCTTCAAAATATTTTCTCTCACTACCACTTCTCAGAGTTAGTTATGGCTACTACGGATGCTTACTTTAGAGTGGCATTGTGCAAATTCTTGATTGGAGATTGGGATAGATTGGAAAGATATTTTACAAAGGATGAATTTTTCGCTGCACTGTCTTCAATGCAAAATGGGAAGTCCCAGGTATTGATGGTATTCCTTGTTAGTTTTACAAGAAGATGTGGGACAGGGTGAGTGATAATTTTCCAATATTGCACATGAGGTCTTTTCCACATGGTTTCTTTCATAATCACTCAATCAAGGAATGATCAATATTATTCCAAAGAATACAACTAGAGATTCTATTGGTGGGTGGCGGTCAATAATTTTATTGAATGTTTCTTATAACATTATGGCCAAGGCCTTAACTAGGAGAATTCAAGACGTGGCTCGAAAAACTATCCACCGAGAGGAGACAAAATATCTATATGGATGATTTATTTTGGATATAGTCTTGTTAGTTTGGGAGGCCATGTATTTGGCCAGGGAGTTAGTTAGCAATAAGTCTTCCTAAAAATTGATTTCGAGAAAGCATATGATCGTATTGATTGGATGTTTATCACCAATATGTTGACCTACCTTGGGTTTGGCCAACTTTGTGTTGGTATGATTAACACATTTTTTACATGTGCCTTTGCTTTTTTTTCATTTAATAATGTTTTGTCCCCTAGCATCCATATCCATAGGTCTATTAGCAAAGGGTTCTCTTTGGTCCCTTATCTTTTTGTTTGGACAATTGATTCTCTTGGACATTTATTGGAGCCATCTCATCTTAGGGTTGTATAAGAGGTATTTCTCTCGCCGTCAAGAGGAGATGATTAAAAATAATCTTGTGGATGACTCTCTTTTGTCAGTCTCTATTGATGAGGAGTCCATGTTAGCTTTCATGGATTGTTCAATTTTTTGTGAGGCTTCAAAGGAAATTGTCGGTGATTACAAGATATAATATTGGTTATTTTTTCTTGATGATCATACCATGTGGTTGTGAGTTGCTTGGAAGTTTGTCCATATAGGGGTTATTGTTGTATATCTTGGCATACCATTTAGGGTAGACATTTATCATGTTGTAATGTGGGATTGGTGCTTGGAAATATTGCAATGTAAGTTACTTTTTTGGCAGTGTAAAGATATTCCTTTTGCTACTAAGTTGATAGTGGTGAGCAAGATACTTTGAGATTGCCACTTTTACTATGTGTCTGGTTGGATTCCAAGAAATATGTAGTTTCATCAATTGGAACAGATTTTGCGCTTGTACCTATGGGTCAAGTATGGTGGGGATTGTGGTTTCCCCATGGTCCCTTGGGCAGTCTGTATTATGCCCAATGATGAGGGGGGGCTTGGTATGATTGAAGTGGCGACCCAAGGAAAACTTTTGGCTGCCAAATGGGTTGTTAGGTGTTTGGAAGGCTCATGTCCTTGGTAGTTTTTGATGCGGCACAGATTGATTTCAGCAACATGTTGGCATAGTAAAGCATCATTTTGATTTATGTGATATCATCTGTACTCCTCATAATTTACATATTTTTGGGTCCTTCATATTCATGAGTATTTGGACATCTTGGAGGAGGGTAGCAGGATTGGTTTTTCATAACTGGTTAGGAAGTAGAACTGGTTGGGATTTGGTTAGGAGTCTGATCTGGATTTGGAAGCAAGAGGGTACTTTCATATCTGACCTCCCTCATTTTCAGGAAAGGAGGCCTAGCAGAAATAATACTTTCTTCAGGACAGATATTTTGGATTCCAATGCTCTTTCTTGGAAGACTTGGGGTTCAGTGGCTCGGAAGTTTGCATTGTCTTTTGCGGATTGACTTGGGATGGAGATTTTTGAACTCAGAATAATTTTAATATGAATATTGATATGAATGGGCCCCTTTGGAGAGATTGGGAGTGAAGATTTGGACATCTCATGAAACAATATGATTCTTGCAAGCTCTACTCCATTTTGCATCAACGAGATGAATTAGGTCCCATTCTTAATGCCAAGTGGATTTCTACTAATGTAAAGAGCTTGTGGATTCAAAATTTGCATGGTGTATGGTTGATTCGAGCTTCCTACAAGCTCTGGGTTTTTTCTTGGTTTGTGATATACCAAGGTCTCCTTTCTAAAGTCGGGCTTTCCAAAATTGATTGTTCTCATGGCCTTTGCTCCTCTTGCTTGATGTATGAATTAGTGAAGCATATTTTATGGGAATGCACCTTTGCGAGATCTTGTTGGGCTCAAGTTCAATCTAAGATGAAAAACATTCTTCAGGGGCGTTGCATTGGTGTGGAGTTAGTTTTTTTTGGTAATTCCATATCGGTGATCCAAGATTCCTTTGTTGGTATTTGGCATTGTTTTTTAAAATAAAGTTAGTTCTTACTCAAATTTTTGGCAATTACGGCGAGATGAAGTAAGTATGTTTGAAAAAGGACATTAACTATTATAGATGCACAATTATTAGATCCCTTAGCTTATTCTGATTTCATAATTGTTTTAGTATCCCTTAGAAAGAGATTATGATGTTCATTGTATATACCCTTCTATTTTTTTATTTCTTTTTAACAGTTCATAAATAATTTATAAGAAGTATCTTTTGAAAAAAACAACAACAACTAAATGAATTAAGGTAGTGAGATTAATGTAAGAGGGTAACAATTAAGATAATTTCTATACAATATATCTCCACAAAAAACTCATACAACACTTAAATTTCTGGAGTTTTACTGTGCCATATCACCCAAAATAATAAACACCACTTCCGCATTGTAACATTCATGGTTTGTACATCTATTTCAATAATTCATCCTTGTATTGAAGACATTCAACCCAGGAGGATAGTGTATTTTTCTTTTTTAATTTTGAAAATGAACTTCCCCTTCCATTGTGGTCTATTTCGAAGCAAGTAGAGATATCAAGTGGCCGACATTTAATTTTGGGTACAATATAGTCGAGCTGAGTCTACTTGGAAATCTGGAGCCGACGCTCTTCGATCTTTCATTACACACACACACACACACACACACACACACACACACACACACACATATATATATATCGAGGAATCATGCATGAATTTTCCAATAATTCTTGTTTATTCAGGCTGAAACAGTTGCCATTAGCGAATCTATAAGCAGCGAGAAGACAACTATTCTATGAATTGTTGAAATTTCTTGTACAACTATTCTCATATTGTTCCAGTGAGATGACGAAAAGAAGAAACAGTGAAAGTGCCCCCTTGGATAAGTGCCCGAAATTAGAATTTCATCTCGAGCTGAACACTTGTGGGTTTGTAGAAACAGGCGTTGAAAATATTGTATCTTCAACGAGTGTAGGTTTTAGACTAGACAAAATTCTTTCACTCTTTTTCCAAAGGTAGGAAAATGAAAAAAACTATTTGGGGTCTTAAACAGGGTGATGGTCAAGCTGTCAATTATTTTGAAGGACTGTTTGCACTGGGTATTTCTCATTTTAAAGATCTTTTCAAGGCACAGGCGAGAACCTCCATTTCTAAAATTGTTAAAGTTTCCAGGTTATTCCCTCATTTTTTTGAGGAGGAAGATCGTTTTTCCTTGATGGTGGAAGTTTCAAAAAATGAATTATTGGAAGTCTTGTATTCTTTTCAAAAAGGTAAAATTCCAGGTCCTCATGGTTGGACGATTGAATTTTATATGGGTTTTTATGACTTCCTGGGTAGTGATATTTTAAAAGTGGTGGAAGAATCAAGGGAAAATGGTCATGTTCATGAACCACTAAATTCCACCTTCATAGCATTAATTCCCAAGGATGATAACTCCTCCTTTCATGACTTTCAACCTATTTCTTTATGCAACTATCTTTACAAGATCATCTCAAAAGTTATCAACATGAGACTAAAAGACATTCTTTTTAGGAATATTTCAAGTGAACAGTTTGGTTTCTTAGCGGGCAGAAAGATTCATGAGGCTATTAGGGTTTCTGAGGAAGGCTTACACAACATGAAAATAATAAAAATTAACGGGGGTGGTTATAAAAATTGACCTATCAAAGGCCTATGATAGGGTAAATTGGATTTATATTTGGATGATGCTGATACACCTTGGCTTTGGGGTGGCCTTCACAAATTGGGTTATGGGCTTCCTTACAACTGCTTATTTCTCCATTTTGATTAATGGTTCTGCTTCCTCGTTCTTCAAAGCGGAAAGGGGCGTTAGACAGGGATGCCCTCTGTCTCCACTCCTTTTTTATTGGTCCTTGAATGTCTTAGTCATTTATTGAATGAGGCAAAGACTACAAGAAATTTTAGAGGCATAAAAATCTCTTTAGGTTTATATATCTCCCATTTACTCTTTGTTGATGATATATTAATTTTCTTGTGATGGCTCTAGAAGGGACACTGAAAAGATTTGTGAGGGCCTAACTCTTTTTAAACAGGCGACGGGCATGCTAATCAACGAGTAGAAGACTAGTATTACTCTTGCATACATGGATGGGGGCGAGTATTTATTCATCACTTCTAGGCCCCCCTTTCAGGTTTTTGAATTGGATGAGGGATTGAAATATAATGGGTTTCAGTTAAAACCAAATGAATATAAGAATTCAGACTGGTTGTGGCTCATTGCAAAACTTGATAAAAGATTAAAGGTTTGGAGCCACTACTGGTTGTCCCGGGCTGGCCGTTTAGTTCTAGTGAAGGCGGTGTTGGAGGCTATCCTAGTATACTGGATGTCTTTATCTTGGATTCCAAAAGGTATTTTGGAAAAGGGCCAGAGGTTGTTCTTTTCTTATCTGTGGCAGGGGAACAAGGATAAAAAGGTATTGCCTTGGGTTCATTGGGAGCATATTGTTGTTTCGAAGGCTTTGGGGGGATGGGGTTTGAAGAATGTCTTTTCATTTTCAAAATCTCTTGCACTAAAGTGCTCTTGGCGCTTGATAAAAGCTACCAACCTATGGACTAGAGTAGTATATCAAAAATACATTGATCCTCTCACTACTCTAGGCTGGATTCGAAATACAAACAAAACTTCGTCCGGTATTTCTAGTATCTAGAAAGATTTGATTAAGGATTTTGATCTCATTGGGAATAGCTGGGTTTGTAGGGTTGGTTATGTTCGGTTGGTTCGTCTTGGCATGGATCTATGGCCTGGTTGCAAGATGGGACACTTATTACCTGCAGGGACTTAGAATAGATTGGCTCAGGGTAGTTTCTACAATCTTGCATGGGTCAGGGAACCCATACAAAGTAATATCTGGCATCAATGTTGGTTGTCAGGGCGCAGGATAGGTCTCATTGAGGAGGACCTCATCCATTGGGACAGATATTTACAGGCTTTCAGGGACGCCTCTATCCAGCTAGTTGATAGAGAAGATGAATTACATTGGGATGGTGTTGGGGATGGAGAATATAACCCTCGTGCAGGATACATTAAATTATGTGTGGATTTACATCAGAGAGAAACTCTTTGGTGGTGGAAGAAGATATGGAAACAACATTGTC
>ML854401.1:16539-28958 GCA_009831015.1 Picea engelmannii | reverse complement strand
TATATATATATATATATATATACTCCAGATGGGGTGATAAGGATGTGCATTCACTAGGTTGACAAGTGGCCGAACTTGGAAGTGACTGATCCATATTTATGAGAAAAAAAAACGAATAATAGATTGAATACAATAACACAAAGATAATAACAGATATCCATTGAACAATAACTTCTATTGAATAAATGAAATAGGCTGAAACTGTAAAATTGTAGAACTGAAACAACTTGCTCAAATGGTGCTAGTTATCTCTGAGAAGAGATGTGGCTGCTATGCGCATCCATATAAGAAGAATGATCAAAATGAGGATCCAAAGGCCTCTTTAACATTATGCATGAATTCCAAAACCCTAGACATCCAAAAACCTAACCCTAGAAGGTGAAACCCCTAAAGTTATGTGGGCCATGATGAGTAAGTTGGTACCTCAACTTCTCGAGGTCATAAATTTTGCATATGACCTCCATTTTAGGTGTGTGATATCCCGTTGGAAAGGTATTTTTGATAACTACACATTATTCCATAAAAATATGACTCCATCTATATTTTGATTGTGTCAAGCTAAAAAAACACGGTTTAGGGCCCCAAAAACGACCCTGGAAAGACAAAAATATGTACTGACATGAAAAATTCCAAACTAAGCCAGTTGAATTAGGTGGGTGGCCACCAATATCCACCTGGAATATTTGTAGGGATTTAGATATCCCCAGAAGTGTAGAACCCACAATTACAAATAAGTACAGAAGAACGTGGTGAACTAAAAATTGTCAAGAGGAGCCAGTTAGAATAGGTGGGTGGCCACCAATATCCACCTAGATTAATCCTCCCTCCTTAGGAAGCAATGGTCTCCATTGCGTTGAGTTCCCCCATCAAGTGAGGAAACTTTTGTTGAGCCACTTTCCTTGGTGTAGGAGCTTCCTTGCATTGACAACCCAATAAAGTTGGATCCTCTACTGGCGAGTGCCCTTGACTTGTCTGTCCACTATATGATTAGTGGATTCTTGTTCCATGTAGTCAAGGTTGAACTTTGTTGGTGTCAGTTATTCTTCAATCTTTGAGGTGTCCAATAAGGGTGGAAAATATGGTCGAAGGAGGTCCACATTGAACATTGGGTGCAAGCCAAGGAAGAGTGGAGTGTTGAGCTCAAAATAATTGCTACCCACAACCTTGGTGATAGTGTAAGGCCCATAGATAAGTGGGCAGAGATTTTGATGGGGCCCTGTAAGGTGATCTTTCTACAAATGTAACCAAACCTTGCCTCCCACCTGAAACTAGTGTGGTTCCATGTGTTTATCATGACGTTGTGTGTACTTAGCATTGTGTTTCTGCAAAATATCATGGACCTATTGGAAGATGTGATGAATCCGCTCAATGAATATGGTGGATTTGTCGACCTCATACTGAACATGAGAATATTATGACTGTGTGGTGGCAAGAAGCAATGCAACATCAATGGGACCCAAGGGTTGGAATCCCAGCCCCACCTAAAATGGGTTGTGGTCGGTGGAGCTATGGAGAGCCCTATTGTAGTTGTGTTGAACATAGGGGAGACTGTCATCCCAAGTACGTGAATGCTTAGATTTGTACATGTAAAGTATGTGCACAATCATTTGATTGACGACCTATGTTTGGTCATCAGTTTGGGGGTGGAAAGTAGTGGATTTAGTGAGCTTGATGTCCAACATTGACCAAAGACTCGACCAAAATGTGTTAAGGAACCTGTTGTCCCAATCGGAGATGATGGTCTGTGGTATCCCAAAATGGACCCACACTCGTTTGAATAAGAGCTTGTAATCTGTCGTTGTGATGGCCTTCTTGCTGACTTTGAGGATGGCCATCTTCAAAAACCGATCAACTACCACAAATACACAATCATTTCCTTTCTTGGTGGACGGAAGACCAAACATGCAATCCATAGGGATTGATTCCCAAGGCCTCTCGGGAGTAGGAAGAGAGGTGTAGAAACATTGCTTCTTGATGGCTGGCTTGGAAATGGCATAAGTAGTTCAAGATCTGATATATTTGCTAACGTCCTGTCAAAGTTTTGGCCAATAAATTTTTTTTTGTAGAACAACCAAAATTTTCTCCATGCCATCCAATTGTAGTGAGCCTCTGAGATCATTTGTGCATGCTCGCTTGATGAAGCATAGAGATGACCAATATGACGTAATAGTACATCCTAAATGTAAAAATTGATGGCATTCATGCATGTATCCAATAGCTGATAGGTGGTGGTGAAGTCTGGATCTTGTTGATAAAGTTGGGGCCACTCATATGCCTCATGTCCATAGGAATGGAGCACGGTGGTGAGTAAAGCCATGGGAGGTTTACTAAGGAAGTTGAGATGGAACTATTGTAGGTAGGTGGACCACTTCTAATGGCGGTCATTGTGCAACTTCCCTTGTGTCTGTATGAATTGCAGAGGCTTGTGATTAGTGTGGATGATTGTCTCCTTTCCGGAAATGTAATGTTTCCATTGACGACATGATTTTACAATGGAATACATTTCCTTATCGTAAGTGGGGTATTTCTGTAAAGTATCTAAGAGTGTATCACTATGGTATGCCATCGGATGACCGTCCTGAGTGAGAACTGTGCCGAAAGCATATTCAGATGTATCAGTCTCAATCTCGAATGGTTGTTACAGATCAAGTAAGGAGTTGGAGCTGAGCACAAGCAATTCTTCAAATCATCAAATTCTCGTTGTTCTTCCTTCCCCCACGTGAAATTTTCCTTGCCACTTCCCTTGGTTACTTGGTTGAGGGCCCATGCAATATGGGAGAATCCCAACACGAACCGTCGGTAGAAGTTGGCCAATCCCAGGAAGATCTGAAGCTCGGTTAGTGTGGTCAGGGTTGGCTAGTCACGGATGACTTGGATCTTAGCTAGATCAACATGTACCCCGTTCTCATCAAAAATTTAGCCCAAGTATTGGACCTTGTTCATGCAAAAGGATCATTTTTCCAAGTTGGCATATAGCTTGTGTTGACATAGAGTGCTCAAAACCTGTTGAATATGCTACATGTGCTCCTCCCAAGTTCTGTTGAATATGAGGATGTCATCCACATATACCACCACAAAAGAGTTGGTGAAGGGTCTCAATACATCATCCATTAACCCCATAAAATTGGTTGGTGCATTTTTTAAGCCAAAGGGCATGACCAACCATTCGAACAGACCTTCTTTAGATTTGAAAGTTGTCTTCCATACATGAGTTGGTTCGATGGGAACCTATTCATAGACAGACTTTAGATCAAGCTTGTTGAAGAAATTTTTCCCCTTGAGTTGGTCAAGAAGGTCATCAATTCTGGGAATTGGGTATTGGTTCCTGTCTGTGATTTTTTTTAATCCTTTGTAATAAATGCAGAGCCTCCAGGTCTCGTCTTTCTTTTGCATCAGTAAAATCAGACTTCCATAAGGGAAGGAGATGGGTATGATGTACCCATTTTGAAGTATCTCTTGGATCTGACACTTGATTTCATCATTTTCCATCAACAAGCAACGATAGACTATTCCATTAGGAAGAGGTGCATTGTGGGTTAGATAAATTAGATGCTTGACTTGGAAGTGCATCGGTATCCTAGTGGGTGAGGAGAATATTTCTATGTACTCTTCTACGATCCTATCCACTTGCTTCTGCTGCAAAGAGAGACTCTGTGTATAGGCTACAGATGTGGAGGCGACCTTCTGCTTACTGTGAGCACATTTCACAAAGAAGAAGAACTTCTCGGTCTGTGAAATGACCTTACTGCATTTCTTAGCAAAGATTAAAGAAATAGTGGTAAGTAGCACCACCTCTGGTATCATGTACAATTGTCTACCCAAAGTAATATTAACATTGTGGGGTCTAGACTCATACACAACATGATGTTTCCACAAATATGGTTGTCCTAAAACAACATCACAAATTTCAAGGGGAGAAAAATCACACAATACCTTGTATTTGAAAGTCTTGATGTCGTAGGGAAGATGACATTGTTGGCTAAAACAAAGGTATCTTCCTTGGCGAAGTCAGCCGATGGTGTAGGGTTGAGGGTGCAGTGTCACCGACAGGTCCAAACACTTTATGACCTCTCCTGAGATCAGGTTTTTCTGACTATCGCTATTAATAATGAAGTGAAGCATATCCCCCTTTACCCACATCTACGAGTGAAAGAGGCATTCCCCCTCCTCTGGTTCTTATGGTTTACTTGGCTGGACTTTGGTGGTAGTGACCATGGCACTAGGTTTAACATCGATAATCCACTTCCCTCATTTTGGATTTGATTTGGAGTCAAAATCAGCCTCTGACTCAGAAGCTTTCAACTTGGCCACAAGTGACTACTTGGAGTGACATTATTCGGTGTTGTGCCATGGGATTTTATGGTATTCACACCATTTTCTCGTGTCCTTCTTTTACTTCTTATTTCCCTTCTTGTGTTTCAGATTGGACTAGGTGTCCTGAGAGTGGCCATATTTTCTTTGTACCTTGTTGTGTGGGTTGGGGCCACCTTTTCCTTGCTTCGACTGTGAGGAGTTTTCATATCCAAACTCTCTCCTCTTCTGCTTAAATTTCTACTCAATCTTGACATCATATCTATATGTCATACTCAATGATGTGATGTCCAGAAACTCCATTTCTGTTTGAATGTATCTATGCAAACAACCATGGTATTTGAGCACCAGATGTCATTAAGAGTCTTTTATACCCAATTTGGTGCGCAGGGTATGGAAATTATTGGTGAAATTTGGTACTGTCTAGCCCCTTTCCTGACGCGGGGTGGTCCATATGGTGTACTAGTCCTCATATATTCCAATAGGGTAGTATTGTTCTTTAATGGAATCCCTGAAGGAATCCCATCTGGGGGAGACCACAAATATTGCAGATTCCTCTATGGCCCTTTTCTTAGAGTAAGTATCCCACCATTCCTTAATATGGGAGACGGCCTTGAGGAGTGCAAAAGTAATTTTTTCCCTATCGGAAAATTTGTGGACCGAAAAATACCCTTCAAGCAGATTCAACCATTTATCTACAACATCTGCATCTATCAGTCCTTCAAATAATGGAATATCAAAATTTACGTGTACCTTGAAGGGGGTTGCATGGTCGCTTGATGAAGATGCTTCTCCTGTGGGAAGTCGTTGCAGGATTTGTGTAAAGGTGTCGATCATTTTGTTCCTTTGTCACACAAGGGCTTCCTCGAGCAACATTTTAAAAGGATCGCATGCTCCATCATATTTATTTTCATACCCCATGGTTTGTTTTCATGATCGGCGTGAATGATATTGAAAAAACTTGGTTGGTTTGAGTCTCGACTTCTTGTACCCAGATCTTGTCGGATACATGCACAAAGAAAAATAAATTAAGAGCAGACCACTCTGATACCACTGATCTAAATTTATGAGTGAAAAAAATGAATAACAAACTAAATACAATAACACAGAGATAATAAAAGATATCCAGTGAACAATAACTTATATTGAATAAATGAAATAGGTTCAAACTGTAAAACTGCAGAACTGAAACAACTTGCTCGAATGGTGGTAGCTATCTCTAAGAAGAGATGTGGCTGCTACGCGCATATGTTTGAGTAGAATGATTACAATGAGGCTCCAAAGGCATTTTTAACATTATGCATGAATGCCCAAACCCTAGACATCCAAAAACCTAACCTTAGGAGGTGAAACACCAAAATTTATGTGGGCCCTGATTGGTAAGTTGGTACCTCAACTTCCCAGGGTCGTAAATTTTGCATACGACCTTCGTTTTAGGCGTGTGATAGCCCATTGGAAATGTCTTTTCGAGAACTACACATTGTCCTGTCAAAATAAAACTCCATCTACAATTTGACTGTGTCAATCTAAAAAATGTTGTTTAGGGCCCCAAAATAGCCCTGGAAGTACAAAATGATGTACTGACATGAAAACTTCCAAACTAAGCCAGTTGGATTAGGTGGGTGGCCACCAATCTCCACTTGGAAGATGTGTATGGATTCATACATCCCTGAAAGTGTAGAACCCACAATCACAAAGAAGTACAAAAGAATGTGATGAACTAAAAACTGTCAAGAAGAGCCAGTTGGAATAGGTGGGTGGCCACCAATATCCCCCTGGATCATGTCCATCAGGTGTCAAGATGATGAAATAATAGGGGAGAGGGTGGGGTTGACAAAGGCCAAAGTAGCTCATCCTCTCCATGGATTAAACCAAAGAATAACCTCTGGAAAATAGGCTCACTCGGGTACATGTAGCATCATGATATCGATCAACATGTTAATGCAAGTGGCATGGCATTGACTGTCCCAAGGATTTTTTAACATATGGAATTCACATAGATTCATCTTTCTATTTCAATTTATGTGATAGCATCCCGGTTCGAAAAAGTACCACGTTCCCAAATGACTTTTTCATGATTCCAAGATTTTTGTTTCACCACATATTCCATACGAGCATCGAACTCATGTCTTCGACTTGAAAAGATGTCCTAACCATATGTGGGACCAAACATTCCTTGAAATATATATCCTCTTCGTGGGTAAATGGCTCAACCCTCATCATTTATGGTGATCCTGACCTCAAATGCAAGGCAGATTTTGATATTTCATTTCACATTGTTATTTTGAGGAAGTTGTTAGGGGTATCTATGCTCCAATGTATCAATATTTTAGAAATAAAAAAGAGTGACTATCAAATGTGAATTGAGTTGTAGTCTTCTTCTTAAAGCCATTTGACCATCTAGAACAGGTTAAGATGTTTGGTAAAATGCATATTAAGTGGAGGGAAAGCATAAAAAATAAGCATGAAGGTTGTCCAAGGAAATGAAGATTTGATATGGTGGCGAAGGCATCAACAACAACCTACCATAGAAAAAGGGTAATGGAGGTTATTAAGGATAGGGTGAGAGCAATAAGGCCACTCTTGAAAATGGGGGAAATTCCTTAGCATATGAAGACCTTTATAGCCATGACAATGGAGATGTTAGGGACCTAAGCTCCCTAACCCCTCACATAGGTAGAATAATATAATTCCATGTAATAAAGGCCAATATTAATAAGGCCTAGCAATAAGGAAGAATAATTCAAATGTAAGAAGACTTAATAGAAGCTTCCGCTTCTAGAAGGATATTACTCTAGATTGCTCTTTTGGATAGATAGATTTAGTATAAATAGAAGTAGAGGGTATGAGAAATCTTGTCTTGGATATTATTGTAATAGAGCGCTACTCTGCTGGAGGTTGCCCCCTTGAAGAGGCAAGTGAACATTGTTATCATTAATCAAAGTGCTCTTTCTGGTGTTATTCTGGTATGGTTCTGATTATATCATTGTTTTTCTACCACTTCTAGCTAAATTATTTATGTTCTGCATACTATTTTATATCTGGAATACTACAAGTGGTATCAGATCACTTTCCTCGACAAAAAATTATGGGTTAATTTTTTTTTCAGGGTAGAGACGTATTCCGACATCTCAAAGCTACAAAGATCTTTCGTTACATGCATAAACCTGTGGTCGAGGAGTCATACACGTAGGAAATACAAGTGGTACCTAAGCACACATCTGTTGGCCACCCTTGTAACTCTTGTTGGTACCCCTTCGAGTGGTAGCGCATCAGCCAACAACTGTATACGGATCGAAATATATCTCCTGAAGCCCTCCTTAGATAAATAGATTGGCCTCCTGAATGCTATAGTTCCACCGATAACAACACTGGGGAAGATACTCTCTTGTACCTGGGTAGTCGGGTAGTACAGCTAAGGGAACGGTCTAGCCTCCTTAGTTGGTGCCCTGAGATATTGGGTCGAGTACTATTGTTTGACCCCACACGTATATTAGAGATTTATAGAATAGGGAAAACCCTTATCTGTAGAAACCATGAATACCCTACCCCTTGGGACAAAAAAAAAAAAAAACCAGAACAGACAAGATCTATTGTCGCGTAACTGTGCCTTTTGCATTTTGGTTGCGAAATTACTACACATTTCTTATTTTTAAGTGTTTGGGCATTTCGTCATTGCAGTATTATTCAGGCCGGAGTATAACTCCACAAGAATAAAAAAAAAGAGTATAGTGGTCCCGACGACACACTTATTTGGGACCTATCCCACTAGGTTCCTCTCTTCGACCCGATTCCAGTGATACCTATCATTTTTAACACAATTTGTTTTGTGGACCAGACCTGTCTCCGACACCCTTATTTGGCTACTATCCCTTTGGATCCCCCTTTCCACCCTGATCACAGTGGTACCTATCATTTGACACCCTTTTTTATTTGTGTTCCCACCCACCCCTCCAGACCCCTTTTGTTTCCCCTATACCATTTTCCTGCTCCTTTGTCCAAATGACTACCACATGAGCCCACGACCTCAATGCCTTGATTGCTGACAACCATCAGCACAAGGAAACCATAAATCAACTCACTACCAACATTAGCTCCATCATTTCCACTATTGAGATCCTTGAGGACCAATGTTCCCACATCAACGACCTCAAGGAACAATGTTCCCACATCAAAGACCTCAAGGAACAATGTTCCTACCTCAAAGACCTCAACAAACATGTCTTAGGCCATTCTTGGAACCCTTCCTCTTCTGAACAACCATTTTCTCAGTATGACCATGACTCTTCCCATTACCAAGGCCCTCATTCTACCCACTTTTCCCAAGACCTCTGCCCTCCTAGATTTGAGGTGAGCAAATTTGATGGATCAAATCCTATAGGTCGGGTTACCCAAATGGAACATTATCTCTCTTTTCATGGCATTACTGATGATTTAGCCAAGCTTCGTTATGGTGTCCTCCATATGGATCCAGAACAATGACAATAGTGGCAATGGAGAAAAAAGGCATGCTAAGGGTATCTTACTTGGACACAGTTTGTGGTCGAACTTTATGACTGCATTGACTTTGAAACCCACCATTTAGGTCGTTTGACCAAGTTAAAGTAGTATGGGATAGTGGAATACTTTATTGTTTCATTTGAGCACTTGGATTTCAGAACGAAGGGAATGTCAAATGCTTTCTTTAGGGAATTATTTATCAGTGGCATCAAAGATGAAATTTGTTCCCATGTTGTCATGGCATGCCCCTAGACTTGGTTGGAAGATATTAAATGAGCCAAGGAATCCCAACAGATTGTGTCCTCCCAGATCCGCAAACCCTCCTTTCCTCCTTGCCCTAAACCCACCCATTTTTTCCCTTCTGCAAATCCCCTCGAGATCCATAAATTAACTAGGGATGAAATGGTCGAACGTCAACTCAAGGGTCTTTGTTATAATTGTGATGACAAATATTTTCCCGGGCACAAGTGTAAGGAAAAAAATATTTGTATGGTTGTGACTGAGGATCTTTCTAAAGAAGATTTTGTTGTTCCGCATGTGAAGGAAATACCACCGCCATCTGACCTCACCCTAGCCTCTGACCCACCTGAAGTTGAACTGGTGATTTCACTTAATGCCCTCACCGGCTTCTCTGCTCCCCAGACTCTCAAATTAATTGGTTACATAAAAAATAGTAAATCCATCATCCTTGTGGACAGTGGTAGCACCCATAACTTTTTTCATCGTCGCATTTCCCAAGAAGTCAATTATTACATCCGTGTAGTCAATAATTTTCAAATCATGATTGCCAATGGTGGTTCCATGAAATGTGGGGGACGATGTGAAAATGTGCGACTCCAAATTGGTTAGTATCACCTGAAATCTCATATGTTTTCTATAGACATGGATGGTTGTGACATTGTTCTTAGTGTTGAATGGTTACGGACTCTCGGGCCGATTCTCATGTATTTTAAGGAATTAACCATGCAATTCCAGCAGGAGGGACAACAATATAAGTTCCAAGGCATCACAATAGGCTCCACTGAGATCATCAGTTCCCATCGCATGGAAAAGCTCCTCGAAAAAGGTCATTCGAGAATCATATCCCAACTCCACTCCATTCATGTTGTTGAGACACCTTCTATGCATCCTGACCTCCAATCTATCCTCTCCCACCACCAAGTTGTTCTTACCACCCCCAAAGAACTTCCCCCTTCCCATGGAGTCCATGATCATTCCATCCCTCTCATCTCGAGTAGTCTTCCTCCCAATGTCCGCCATTATCGTAATCCCTTTTCTCAGAAGAATGAAATTGAGAAAATTGTTCATGAATTACTCGAAGTCGGTGTTATCCATCCCAGTACTAGCCCCTATTCTTCCCATGTGGTCATGGTACTCAATAAAGAAGGTACTTGGTGCATGTGTCATGATTTCTGCACCCTCAACAAACTCACAATCAAAGACAAATTCCCCATTCTTGTCATTGATGACCTCTTGGATGAATTGAGTGGTTCTCAATACTTCACCAAATTGGATCTACGTTCTAGATACCACTAGATCCACATGAAAGAAAGAGACATTCCCAAGACGACATTTCGCACTCATGAGGGTCATTATGAATTCTTGGTAATGCCCTTTGGATTGTGTAATGATCCTTCCACTTTCCAAAGTATTATGAATCATGTCTTCTATCCTTTTCTCCGTCATTTTGTCTTAGTTTTATTTGATGATATTCTCATATATAGTAAAACTTGTTCATCTCATCTCTCCCATGTGAATCACGTTCTCCATCTCCTCTCTAAGCACCATTTTTTCCTCAAACAATCTAAATGTGCCTTTGGTGCCTCAAAAGTGGAATACCTAGGTCATATTGTTCACAAGGATGGTTTCTGAGTGGATCCTAAGAAAATTGAAGCTATGCAAGATTGGCCTCGCCCTAAAACTCTTAAGAGATTACGTGGTTTTCTGGGTTTAACAGGCTATTATAGGAAGTTTGTTCAGAATTATGGAAAGATTGCAACTCCTCTCACTTCCCTCCTTAAAAAGAATGCTTTCACTTGGACTTCAGTTGCGGATCATGCCTTCCAAGACTTAAAAAATTATGTGTGATCGACCCCTGTCTTAGCACTCCCAGACTTCACAAAGACATTCGTATTGGAATGTGATGAATCCGAGAAAGGAATTGGAGCCATCCTCATGCAAGATATCAAGCCCTTGGCCTTCACTAGCAAACAAATTTCAAAGCGACATTTGGGCCAATCCATTTATGAAAAGGAAATGTTAGTTATTCTACATGTTGTGGATCTCTGACGCCCTTACTTATTGGGTCAACGATTCCAAATCAAAACTGATCATCAAAGTCTCAAGTATTTCCTGGAACAACGAATTTCATCCCTGGCGCAAAAAAAATAGGTGACCAAGCTATTTAGCTATGATTATGAAATCATTTACAAGAAGGGAAAGAAAAATGTAGTGGCCGATGCTCTTTCTCGGAAATATGAAGAATATGGGTCCCTTTTCTCCCTCTCCTTCTTTGTACCAGATTGGATCCAAGATGTTCATCAAGAATGGTTGCAAGACCCCAAAATTTCTATCCTGCTCCGCCAATTGCAACACAATTCTTCAGTTTCTGTAGGGTACTCTTGGCATAATGAAGAGCTTCGCTACAAAGCTTGTTTGTATTTATGCAAGCAATCCCAACTTAAATCCACAGTGCTTTATGAACTTCATGCCTCACCCACAACAAGGCATTCTGGATTTACCAAAACCTATGAAAGGGTCAAACGTTCTTTTTTGTAAGAGGGTATGAAACAGAATGTCCGCACCTTTGTGGCTAAATGTGAGGTCTGTCAACGCAACAAGGGAGAAACTATCAAAGCTCCGGGCACACTCCAACCGCTTCCGATTTCCCCTGCTATTTGGCAAGATATTTCTATGGACTTCATTGTAGGCTTACTTAAATCGAGCAATAAGTCAGTCATCATGGTGGTCGTCGATCGTCTCTCCAAATATGATCATTTTTTTTCTCTTCAACACCCATTCACAGTCGTCATAATGGCTCAACTCTTCATGGATAATATCTTCAAGCTTCATGGAATGCCTAATGTTATTGTCTCTGACAGAGACCCCACTTTCACCAACAATTTTTGGCAAGATTTGTTCAAGCTACAAGGCACCCAATTACATCTCAACACTGCCTATCACCCTCAGACGAATGGCCAGACTGAAGTTGTCAACAAGTGTTTGGAAACATATTTGAGGTGTTTTTCATCTAAGCAGTAAAATCGGTGGGCTCAATGGTTACCCCTAGTTGAATAGCGATACAACACATCTAACCATACAACGACTCACATGACTCCTTTTGAAGCACTCTACGACCAAAATCCCCCATCAATTCTCTCCTATATGCCAGGGGTCTTGCAAGTTCAGGAGGTTGACACAAATCTTACAGTCTAGGAGGTTATTCTTCATGCCCTCAAAGACAATTTGGTCATGGCTCAGAATCGCATGAAGCAAAAAGCAGATCAAGGTCGTTCCAAACACCATTTTGTTGAAGGGGACCAGGTATTTCTTCAACTACAACCTTATAAGCAGTCTTCCCTCAAAGCTCACCACTGTCATAAACTTGC
>ML854400.1:36743-51547 GCA_009831015.1 Picea engelmannii | reverse complement strand
AATGGTGCCTCCAAGCACATGACAGGACAAAGAGATATTCTCTCTTACATTTCAAAAAAGAAGTTTTCTCATAAAGTGACACTTGGAGATGATTATCAATATCCCATCAAGGGAGTGGGAGAATCAAACTACAAGCTTAATTCGGGAAATGCAATGAAGATGAAGGACATACTATATGTACCAGGTTTGACAAAGAACCTACTCTCCATATCAGCTTTAGAGAAGAAAGGCTTCAGAGTTTCCTTTATAAATGGAGAAGTTCTTATGTGGGCTAAAGGAGAAACCTTAAAAGAAGTAATCATCATTGGAAAAGAAGAAGGTGGCTTGTATAAGCTAAAGGGTCACTCAAAAGCTGCCATGACCCACACCATTGAGAATTCATGTGAAATTTGGCATAGAAGACTAGCTCACATTAAATACAAGGAGCTACCATACATATGCTTAGCGGTCATAGGTTTACCAGAACTCAAGGTTGACCATGAAGGCGTATGAAATGGATGTGCACAAGGGAAGAACATTAAGAACCCTTTTTCGAAGAGAGACAACAAAGCAGAAGGAGTCCTAGAACTCATTCATTCAGATGTGTGTGGCCCAATGCCATCGTCCTCCATTAGTGGGTATGTATATTATGTATCATTTATTGATGATTATTCTCGTAAGACCTGGTTGTATCTCTTGAAATTTAAAGATGAAGTGTTCAGCAAATTCAAGGAATTCAAAGCTTTGATAGATAATCTTTCTGAAAGAAAGATCAAGATACTCAGGTCAGATAATGGAGGAGAATACACCTCAAAAGAGTTTGTGAGATTCTACAAAGATGTTGGGATCAAGAGGGAACTCACTACTCCCTATAATCCTCAACAAAATGGTGTGGCTGAAAGAAAGAACAGAATGATAATGGAAGTCGTGAAGACCATGATCCACGATCAAGATCTTCCTATGTGCTTATGGGCAGAAGCAACAATGACAACCGTATATGTGCCAAACCGATTGTCCCATAGTGCACTTGGGTTCAAGACCCTGGAAGAGATGTTCACTGGAAATAAGCCAGAGGTAATTCATCTCAAAATATTTGGCTGCCCAGTATTTATACATATACCGAAAGAGAAAAGAAACAAGTTGGAACCCTCAGGAAAGAAGGGAATATTTGTGGGATACTGTGAGGTCTCCAAGGCCTTCGGGATCTATATACCAGGTCACTGCCACATTGAGATCAACAGGGATGTGAACTTTGATGAAGATGTCGCGCTCAAGAAATCGAGAAAATGCTAGCTTGAAGAGGTATATGAAGAGGAACCCGTAATCCCCAGAGTTGCAGAATCAGTGAGGGAGGTTCCTAGAGTTATTGAACCAGTGAGGGTAGTCGTAACTTCCCCTGATGAGAAAATTCTAGAAGATCATGACGTAGTAGAGTTTCAAGAACCTCCTCATATGACAATATCCCATAAAAGAAAGCCAGCTTGGGCTAGAGAGCTTATTCAAGATGGAGAGAAATATGGTGTTGTCAAAGGAACCACGAGACATGTGAAGAAACCTAAGACATTCTCCAGTTATATGGATTTGATGTGTGATATCCTAGAAAAGGAGCCTACCTGCTTTGAAGAAGCCATTCAGAAGAAAGAATGGGCAGATGCTATGACAGAAGAATATCAATCCATAATAAAGAACTATGTTTGCGAAATAGTTCCTAGACTGAATAGCAAGGATGTGGTATCATGCAGATGGCTCTTCAAAATAAAACATGTTGTTGATGGAAGTATTGAGAAGTATAAAGCAAGATTTTTAGCTCGTGGATTTTCTCAAAAAGAAGGCATTGACTATGAAGAGACATTCGCTCATGTAGCCAGATACACTTTGATCAGAACCATCATAGCCCTTCCAGCTAAGATGAAGTGGAAGTTACACCAGATGGACGTAAAGACAACTTTCCTAAATGGTGTTATCGAAGAGGAAGTGTATATAGAGCAACCTCAAGTATTTGAATTTGAATACAGGAAGTCTCATGTCTACAAGTTGAAGAAAGCCTTGTACGGATTGAAGCAAGCTCCTAGAGCTTGGTATGGCCGGATAGATAGCTTTCTGACGAGCTTGGGATTTACCAAGAGTAAATCAAATTCTAACCTCTAATTCAAGGTTATGAACGATGAGCCAATAATAATATTATTGTATGTGGATGACTTATTCTTAACTGGAGAAGAAAATCTCATCATTGAATGTAAGAAGAGACTCACTTCAAAATTTGAGATGAAAGACCTTGGCCTAATGCACTATTTCTTAGGTCTTGAGGTATGGCAGAGTCCTGAGAGGATATTTCTTAACCAAGGGAAGTATGCAGTCGAAATCTTGAAGAGATTTGACATGTTAAAGTGCAAGCCCATGAATGCACCCATGGAAACGAAGCTGAAGTTGTTGGTCGATACTTCATCAGAATTGATTGGTGACACATTGTATAGATAGATTATTGGATCGTTGATGTACCTGACGAACACTAGACCAGAATTTTTTTTTTCCATGAACACTTTGAATCAGTTTCTGGTAGAACTGAGATGAGTCAATTTCTAGTAGAACTCATACATGTTCACCTTGTGGCCGCAAAACATGTGATGAGGTACCTTAAGGGTACATTAGATTGTGGTCTCAATTATGATGGAGATTATGATTTCACATTGAGTGGGTACACTGATTTAGATTGGGCGGGAAGTGTTTCTGACAGGAAAAGCACTTCAGGATGTTGTTTCAGTTTGGGATCAACCATGATCTCGTAGTAGTGTAGTAAGCAATCCAACATTGCTCTCATCACAGCGGAAGCAGAATACATTGTTGCATGTTCTGCCAGCTACGAAGCTATATGGTTTCAAAAGTTGTTGACTGGCCTATTTGACCTAGAGATGGAAGCAACCATGATCCTATGTGACAACTAGAGCTGCATAAAGATGATAGAGAATCATGTATTCCATTACAGGTCAAAGCACATAGAGATCTGATATCATTACATCTGTGACATGGTGCAGAGAGGAGCCATAAAGCTCCAGTATGTTAGCACATATGAACATGTTGTTGATGTGTTGACCAAGCCTCTATCTCGTGTAAATTTTGAGGACTTTCGAGATAAGCTTGGTATAGTACGAAATGACTTCCTCGAAAGGGGGAGTAGTTGTTGTGATGAGACATCTCTTGCTTCCATCCTTATTGTTGTGACGTAAAGAAAGATGATGTGATGAGACTAGAGTTGTGCTTCCGGCTTGACAACTGCGACATAAAGCCAGTCTAGTATCCTACTTCCAGCTTGAATGTTGTGACGTAAAGAAAGATGAGTATCTTGCTTTCAGCTTTATTGCTATGACGTAAAGCAAGACGATGAGATGAGACCAACATTGTGCTTCCATCTTGATAGCTACGACGTAAAACCAGTCTAGTATCTTGCTTCCATCTTGACAGCTGTGACGTAAAGCAATACGTTGAGATGAGACTAGTATTGTGCTTCCAACTTGAGAAGCTATGATGTAAAGTCGGTCTAGTATCTTGCTTCCAGCTTGATTGTTGTGACGTAAAGAAAGACGGGTACTAAGCTTCCAGCTTAATAGCTGTGACATAAAGCCAGTCCTGTATTATGATGAGCCAGCCTCGTGTTGTGATGATGATGATGTATTAATTTTACACTAATTCATATTGATGCAGATGATGATTGCATTCCTTTGAGAATGATGATGTTGTCGATGAAGAAAACTTTCGATGATTTATAGATACGCTAGTCAGTGTTCCAAGATGATATTGATGATGTTGTCCTCTTGATTTTGTTGATGATAAAGGCCTCTCTCTCGTCTGATGTTGTTGTAGAATACCCTTCTTGTTAAGGGGGAGTATTGAAATAATGCAACTGCAAAGTGTATTCTTATTATTATTTGATATATTATTCATTGGATCAATCCCCATTGTGGATTGATCATGTCGGCTATTGTAAAAGGACCAAATCCCCTTTTGCGGATTGGTCATAATATAATTGTAATAGGAAAAATAAGAAGTCAACCCCCGAATATATCAAAGAGGCCTCAGAATATAACAAAGGTGGTTATAACCACCCAGGAGAAGAAGTCGGCCCTGCCAGTGAAAGAACACTCCCACACATGTCAGACTTGTATAAATAAGGAGGCTAGCACCTCACTTAGACACACACTTACTTGTTCATTTGAGAGACAAGTTTCGGAGCTGTAGCTAGAGAAGAGAGAGAGAGAGAGAGAGAGAGAGAGATGCGCATCTTTAGGAGAAGACTTTATGTATTTGTTTGAGTTATCTCTTGGCATTGTATTGGCTATCTATAATAAGGAAGTTTTGTTGGGTTTTCCAGGATAAATGGTGTGTCTCTTGTGATTGTGTATTTCTCAGTGATCTTATCTTATGCTGTTGTTATTCATTGAAATGCAAAGAACTATAATAATGGCTTAAACATTAACAAAGTTTATCCCTTCTCTGTTTATAGCGGAGGTGGGTGGCTAGAGGTTTTTGTGGAGGTTTTTTCACGAGTGCACTTGTAATACCCATGTGCATCGATGTGCACATAAAAATAACACCCTGATGTTGATGCAATAAGACACACCGTTAACAACTATGAACAAAATAAAATACAAAGCAGTGTGCCATTCCAAACAAAGATCGTTGGTGCACGTAATCATTCCACCTGAGTGCTCTACAATGTGACACCCCGGTGTGTATAATTGCATGACGCACCGAAGCAAAATTATATTAAAAAACTTACCATATCGTTTTTCATTGTTACATCTGATTATATGCTTCCAACGTCTTAGACAAGCACTAGTGCCCACTCTCATTCCACAACCACCATGTTTCTAGTGCTCTAAAGTTAATTCAATAGCTCCACTATTAGATTCCACACATTTCCAAATTTTGGAAAATACCACAAATTTTCATTTCTTCTCTACGGTGCAACCATGCCTCCTCGAGAGAGAAGAGACCAAGAAAATTGTTTCTTACCTTGTTATTTTCATTTTCATTGCATTAAAATTTAAAATTGGCCAAAATCTTGGCCTTTTTTAGTTTTTAGTTTTTATTCCACGCAATGCGTTTAAATGCTTCGGCTCACCCTAGACTATGGTGTGTCATGTGACTTTATAAGAAGCACCATCAATGGTGCATATATAATAAATAAGTGCATTGGTTCCTTTCGTTGAACGACACCACTAAAATGTTGAAAAATAAACAAAGTGGTGTGTCATTCTGGATGCCCATTACTGGTGTGTTATAAAACACAATGCACCATTAAAAAAAAGGTTGGTTCTTCAATACAAATGGAGCATCAATATGTTCTATTAATCAATCGCACAATTTGGATTTCATTATGAAAAATTTAGTCTTGCGGTGCATCACAATCAACCATCCACATTGGTGTTGTGTATATCAAGGCACTGGGAAAAATATACAATATTTTAACTTAGTGATGTGTCTTATGGGACACCCTGAAAACAATGTGTTCAATTTAATCAACCGCACTGCCAAGTTTTTATTATAAAAAAAATTAACAAAGCGGTGCATGCAGGTCCACAAAACACACTGAGGCTATTCACAACATGGCACCGAGCCAAATATTTAAGAATTTATCATCACCGTATGTCTTATAGAACACCTTGTTATTGTTGATGAATGCAGCTATGGGAGACATCCTCCAACTTACAAACCTGTGAGATGTGGAACATAACAGCTATGTGAGTCTTTCTCTCAACTTACAAACCTAAGAGAAAGCCCCCTAAGAAAGGGTTTGTGGTTCTTGCCTAAGACAGAGTCAGGAACGTAGAGATAACCTCCTCCATGACGTGAGTGAGAATAAATCTAGATGATTATCCGGTGGAAAAGCGATCTGTTGAGTTAGGACATGCTTGTGGCTGAGCACAAGGTGTACGTGGGAAATCCCAAAAGTGTTGGGCACATTATCATGTGAACATAAATGAAGATGATGTGATGGCATCCTTCGAGCAACAAAGTTGATGACAAGACTCTAGATGATTCTCATGTTAGTGGCAATGGGAAAGAAGATATGTAGAGTGGACGTGCATGTGGACGAGCACAGGTGAACGTGTGAAGACCTGGTTCATCTATGTAATGCAACGAATCAGGTCCATGGCATCCCTATGGATGTGCCCCTAGTGGATGAGCACTAGTGGGTGTATTGGATCCTTTGCTATATATTTTTCAAGAGTCAGACCTACTTGTAACCCTAGTTATTGTGTAAAGGGTACAGGTCGGCCCTACCTTATTGTGTCTGAAGATAAAATGTAAAAGATAATTAATAGTAATAGTAATAGTAATTATTATAATAATAATAAATAATATATCTAAGTGAGGTCAGCCCTATTGTGCAAATAGACACTTCAGTTGATAGGACAAGTCCAATATAAGTAAAAGGAAATCTTTCATTGTAGACACACACACACTTGTGAGTTTTGGAAATTTCAGCAAGTACACTTCTTGGTAAAAGTTGCACACCTCTCTTGGGCACTAGAGTTCTAGGGTTTTGTGCACCCTCTTGTGTGCTAGGATATTCTTGGTGGTAAAGGTATTTCTCTTGAAAAGTATAGTAAAGGATTTGGCTGGGTTTTTCTCCCTTATTGAGAAGGGTTTCCCACGATACATTTCATGTTCTTATGCATGGTGCTTCTTCATGTGATATTGGTTGCTGCAGCATTTATGGTTATGGTAAATTGTTAAAATGGAATGAACTTCATGCTTAACCTAATGCTATGAAAAATCAATAGTTACCAGGGCATCCTAGAAGATAACGCACCTCTAGAAGATGTCGATCCTCCAAGGAACCTAGAGCACCGGTGATTTCCATATAAAAAACGTCACCGCCTAGTATATAAACAAAAACATTTAACAAATCCGCGTGTTTCGTAGAACCAACCGCACCAAGTCGCACATAACATATGTAAAATGGCATAGTGGTGTGCCTTGTTAGACGCCCCATAATCAGTGCGCTAGAGAACACAATGCATCGATAAATACATATTGACGCCTTGTTCCTTATATATTGCATCGATGCATTCAATTTAACCAACCACACTTCCAAGTTTTTATTATAAAAAAAATAACATAGTGGTGCTCGCAAGTCCACACAATGCACCAAGGTTGTTCACAATGTAACACCGGGCCAAATATTTAAGAATTTATCATAGTGTTGTGTCTTATAAAACACCTCGTTACCGAAGCGTCCTAACAAACAACACTATTAGAAGACATCGTTTCTTCAAGGAACATAGATAAGCGGTGATTTCCATATAACAAACCACACCACCCAATTTATAATAATTTAACAAATCGATGTGTTTCATAGAACCAACCGCATCGGGTTGCATAGAACATATGTAAATTAACATAATAGTGCATCTTGTTGGACACCTTGTAACTAGTCAATTAGAGAACATAATGCATCGGTACCTACATATCGGTGCTCCATGCTTGATATAGTGCACCGAGCATGGTGTGTATTATCTATTATAGTAGCATCAATTACTTTTCCACATTTTTTTGCAAATATAAATTAATTTCAGTTTTTGATAAATACAAAATAGTTATATATGTGTGTGTTTTATAATTTCAATTTGTTTTATCTATTGTTGGCACAGGGTCAGACCCAAGGTTCAACACTCAAGAGCGCACCAACAAAACCCTAACTACCAACCCTTTTGGCAACACCTGCGAAGAAGATGAAGTCTCACCCGAGGTAGAGGCAGGGGTGGTTGTAGGACTCAGATGTCTGCAACCTTAGCTGGGACATCGATCTGTGATTACAAAACCTGAACAAAGCACTTAATAGTTACATTTCATCAGTATCTAACCAATATCTACTTCTCAGATAAAACCCTAATTACAGAGCATCACATTTTCCACCCAAATCTAGCATATTCAAGCACTAATCACATTCACATAAGTTATATCTAGCATTCATCCATATTATTAAGCACAAAGCATCAACAGATCTATCTATCATTCATCTATATCAAAGCACTTAAGCAAGTAAACACATAAACATGTCAATACATTGCACAAAGCATAGAAAAACATGATATACGTGTTTCACCCCCAGCCTGGGGCTACGTCCACCAACTCTTCTTCTCTTTTATTATCTTCGGTCAATCAACTACATGCACAGAGCCACAAGATCTTACTCCACATAGGATAGGAGATCTACGCGCATCTCACCAGATCCTCCTTCCCTGAGCTAGGTTACAGCACAAAGCTTCTACTCAATCTCTTACAGTCACTTGCACTTAGCCTTACAAGTCTCACACATCATACACAAAGCACGTACACTATCACTTGCACTTATCACTTGGTATCACACACTTGTGCCTTTGCACTTAGCACTTGGTATCACACACTTGTGCCTTTGCACTTAGCATACATACACCCCTTACTTACATCGCCTAGCTTTCCATTTATACATTACAAAAGAGGCCTAAACATGGGTAAACCCATGGGCCGACATCCCCATACCCATTACATAAGGCCAAAACCCAAAAATCCCTAAAAACGGGTCAAGATCCCGCGATCTCCGCTTCGACTTGTGCTCGGCCTTCAACAGCCTGTCGAAGTCCCCAAAATTAGGTCAAACATGACCAAGGATCCTCAAAACTTGGTCAAGGTCCAACGTTCCCCCAACACTCACCTATGACTCATCCTGATTCACTCTGGTCTGGGTAGCTCTGCTTCAAAAGCCTCAAGCTTGGCTCAAGCTGCTTCGACCTGTTGTTGCGTCAAGGCCTCCTGCTCGGCGAACTCTTGTATAATTACTTCATTGACAGGTCCCTCTAAGCGTTGTTCAGTTGTAGTGATGACTTGTTCTAGTTCTATTCCTCATCCTTCAATCTCTGCGAATAGTTTGCAAGCCTCATCCTGAATTGGTTGGAGTCTCTGAGTCACTTCCATTACTCTACTCTAAATGGTGTGGACCTGTTGTTGAGCAGTGCATTGTTCTTAGGATTGCTTCATCCTTTCAACTATCATCAAGGGATTCAACTATGCATGTACTATTTATGCTTGTTGCTTTGCCTCCTGGAAGTGTGACTCTAGTGCCTTCAGTTCAGGATCCTCAGTGAGTCACTCATAATTCTGGGCACTGCGATCACTTAGTTTTTTACATTCCATGGTGAGGGCCTTGATTCTCTCAACTGCGCTTCAAGCAATTGCTTCTCTTTGATCTCGCACATCCTGCAGAGTGTTGGGAACAATTCGTAGCTCCAGATCTGTGATTCTCTATTGAAGTTGTTGGATAACTCAGGTGGATGAATGAATGCTCAAAGCAATGGAACAAGTGTCGATCTCAATAAAAACAGTGTGGTAGCAATGAGTTCTCTTGTTGGCTCGGATACAATTCGCAAAAGTGTTCTTGATGCAATAGTCGACGGAATAAGTAGACAACGATGTAATGGATCTTCTCCAACGGACAAGAGGCCTTCATCAATGTAGTTATGTCCATTACGGCGCGGTCCCAATGGTCCAATGATGAGCTTTCTGGTCATAATTGTTGTTCTAATCGTTCAGGGTGGCGAGATAATGGTTATAATGCTTTCGACGACTATATCGCTTCGCCATGGCGAAGTGCCATGTTGTGTTGTTCTGATATCCCAACGAAGTTCCAGTTTTTCAAACCTTTCTTCTGTGAAGTTCCCTCAGGAACCTCCTGTAGTTTTTCTAGCTTCGATTTCTTCTTACCGATCTTTCTAGCCTTTTTCCTTGTGATATGAGTTACTGGGTTCCTCTTCCCATTATAATTCTTATCTCCTCTTGGCATAGTAACTTCGTGTTGTTGAGATTCTTTTGTAGGGTTCAAGGGCAATACTTCTTCTCTGTGTGGAGTAGGTGCTTCGTTCTTCTGTGAGTCTTCTTATGTTCTTTCAACTTCGACATCCAAGTTTATGTTTTTAAATAGCTTCGATCTATTCTCTTGTTCTTCAATCAAATGTGTTATCATCCTAGTCATGAAATCTTTTAATTCTTGCTTCCTTTGTTCTAAGACTTCCTCTTCTTTTCTTCTGGTCTAATTTCTCTCAATCTAGGGTTTTCCTAATAACATAGAAAATGGGGCATTGTTCTCAATAAATTTAACAACCTCAAAATCTTTCTATGTCGTAGTTCCATGAGCACTCATAACTATCTGGGTGAGTCTTCCACATAGGATTATCATCTTTCCTCTAAATAATCCTATTCCTCCTAATGAAGGAATCGTAGCAGGCTTTCCTAAAATTTCCCAGGTTCTTTTTGTCATAATATTCACATGTGTTTCCTCATCTAGAACATAGTCTATGTCGAAGTCTCCTATTCTTGTTTCTATGCACTCTTTTTCTTTGAATATCTCTGATAAGTTGATATTTCGGTGATCATTCAGGGTTTCTTCATTTGCAGTAATACAATCTCTGATTATTTCTGTGATTCTTTCGTGGTCTTAGTTTCTTGATCTTCCTCATGGTTTTCTTGTCTCATATTCATTCTTTCAACCTTAGCAATCATTCTAGGGCAATCCAAAACTTTGTGATCCATAGCTTGACAACAAAGACAACTAGGTCTTCTACCAGAGCATTCCTTAGCAATATGTCTCGATCTTCTGCAATTATAACAAAGAGTTAATCTTCTTTTTGTTTGAAATGATCCCCCTTCTTTCCTGTACTGCACACTAGGATCATAGTAGCTAACCTACAAAAAATTATTTCTAGGTTCTTGCATCCATTTGTTAGTCCAAACATTATGTCTATGCATAGGAATAACATATCTTTCATTATTTCTATCAGATCTACTCATATCAAACCTTTTTTCGTCTAGTTGTTCCCTACTTTTCAAGCTAGGACAAAATTTAGCAAACATACCTAGATCCATACTTTTGAAACAAAAATTTCCACTTATCTTTCCTTTTTCAGTCAAAACTTTTCACTATTCTTACCTTTAACAAAGCACAAAGCCTTCATATCTTACCTCTTTTCTTCAGATCTGACTTTTCTTCTTAACACAGAGCTTCACAATTTAAGTAGACTACAGCGCACTAAAGCAACAGATCTACGCACAGAGATTTCTTTTCTTCAGTTCCCAGCAATCACAGTTTCAGGTCCCGGCAATGGAACCATTTGTTGGCACAGGGGCAGACCTACGGTTCAACGCTCAAGAGCACACCAACAAAACCCTAACTACTGGCCCTTTCGACAACACCTGCGAAGTAGATGAAGTCTCACCCAAGGTATAGGCAGAGGTGGTTGCAGGACTCAGATGTCTGCAACCTTAGCTGGGACACCAATATGTGATTACAACACCTTAACAAAGCACTTAGCAGTTACATTTCATCAGTATATAACCAGTATCTACTTCACAGATAAAACCCTAATTACAGAGCATCGCATTTTTCACCTGGATCTAGCATATTCAAGCACTAAGCACATTCAAGCACTAAGCACATTCACATAGGTTAGATCTAGCATTCATTCATATTATTAAGCACAAAGCATTAACAGATCTATCTATCGTTCATCTATATCAAATCACTTAAGCAAGTAAACACATAAACACATCAATACATCACACAAAGCATAGCAACACATGATATACATGGTTCACCCCCAGCCTGGGGCTACGTCCACCAAATCTTATTCTCTTTTATTATCTTCAGTCAATCAGCTAAATGCACAGAGCCACAAGATCCTACTCTGCATAGGACATGATATCTACGCGCATCTCACCAGATCCTCCTTCCCTAAGCTAGGTTATAGCACAAAGATTCTACTCAATCTCTTACAGTCACTTGCACTTAGCCTTACAAGTCTCACACAGCATGCACAAAGCACATACACTATCACTTGCACTTAGCACTTGGTATCACACACTTGTGCCTTTACACTTAGCATACATACACCCCTTACTTACATCGCCTATATTTCTATTTATACATTACAAAAGAGGCCTAAACATGGGTAAACCCATGGGTCGACATCCCCATACCCATTACATAAGCCCAAAACCCAAAAATCCCTAAAACGGGGTTGACATCCCACGATCTCTGCTTCGACTTGTGTTCCGCCTTCGACAACCTGTCGAAGTCCCAAAAGTAGGTCAAACATGACCAAGGATCCTCAAAACTTGGTCAAGGGCCAACATCTATATATATGTGCATAATTTTTTTATGTGAATTAGAGATGACGACAACGAGCACAAGATTAGAAACAACAACAATAAGAAGAAAAACAATTTAATTGACAAAGTATGTATGCAAACCTCCACAATTAAATTTTTTGAAGGTCTTGCTTTGCAGAGGGAAAAACGGAGGTCACTCTTTGTTGCCTCTCATAATTTAGCACACAAACTCGATCATTTTACACTCCCTTAGTTCTCTAGCTCACATCTCCTCCTCCACAAGCCTTTCAACGCTCTCCAAGACACCATCCTCATCATTCCTATAGTCATAATATGAACTGGCGTCAATCTGCTTGTAAATCGCATACCTAAACCTCCTCTTCTTCACCTCAAAGGGGCTTATCGAATAGCTCTTTGAGGTTGGGGAGTAATTCCGTAGCCCTAAAGTATGTGTAATCGGGGCCCTTGCTAGTGGCACCTAGCACATCAACTCTAATCCCTTCCAATTTTGTCATCTTGGCCCCTACTTTGACATAATTAGGACTACCAAGTTCTATGATAAAAGCTTCTTAGTGCCCCTTTGGTCTAATTAACAAGACATGAACCCTGATGGATGTGTTAATTATAATACTCTGTCAACATCAAGAATGAACTAAGGCCTATATTGTATATTTAAAATAATTTAAGAAGAACATTTGGAAAAAAAATGATGATCCATAAGCTTCACTAGCATGCCTTATTGTTGAATATCAAGAATTTCCTTGGCCTTGGTTTGATCCTCCATGAGATCCTCACTCATGTATTTAATAAGAAGCTCATGTTTCTTCTTCTCCACAACCATGCACTTGATCACTTTCTCATTTGGAAGGGGCACATGGGTAACAAAATCTTGTTGTCTCTGTTGTTGGTTTCCCATGTCCTGCTCTCTCATTTCTTCCACCACATCCTCATCTTCCTTGAAGAGGATTGGCTTAACAACATTGATATCCCCACTCTTTATTGTCAACATGGTCTCCCTCTTGACAGACTCGATCATCTACCACTCCCTCAGTGCTCTAGCCCACATCTCCATCTCTATGGGCCACTCGACTTTCTCCAAGATACCATCCTTGTCATCCCTTTAGCAATAATTACTAGGATCAATTCATTTGTAAATATTATACCTAGATCTCTTCTTCTTCACCTCAAGGGGCTTATCGAATATCTCTTTGATGTCATGGAGGAATTTCACATCCCCACTTATACAGTTGGTGTTGAAATGTACACTTGACACTGAAAGGGGGGGTGAATCAGTGTCACAAAACTTTGGACAATTTTCCACTTTTCCTAAATTAATTGAACATATATTTTTTTCAATTTCTCAACCAATATATAAGAGAATAATTATTTATTTATTTATCTTGAATGAATACATAATATCAATCTTTGAATATCTTCAACTTCAAACAACTATGAGATACCCAACTCTCTATTACAAGACCCAGCTTGTAGTTCTCAGATCCAATTGAAAAATGAGGAATCCAACCCTCATTACAAGTCCGAGCTTGTTGATATCAGATCCAACTGAGATGTGAGAAATCCAATCCTCATACAAGACCCAGCTTGTAAACAGGCACCAACCTGATAGAATGAACCTTCATTCAATCCATTATATATAAATATATATACTTCAACATATTCAATTACATCTTTGTTCACCATACTTCTTTATTTATATAGTCTCCCAATAGGTATGAGTTTGAAGCAATATGTCCCTTTGTTTGAACCATTACACCTCTTAATACACCTCTTCATTTGAATTAATAATAATAATTTCTATTATTATTATCATCATTAATAGTTTGATTTAAAGAATTCAAAACCCTTGTTATTTATTCTGTTCTGGCTAAAAACCTTGTCGCTGCAAATGTTGCAGAAATCGAGTTCTACAAAGGCTCTTCCTTCAAACCATGTTTTTCATATGACCATTTGTGCAGAACCATGAGCTTATTAATTTAAGTGCTACCTCTTCTTTCACCCTTATTCCTTTATCACGAGACCAATGTTTCGTGCTTCAGAATTCTTCCCCTTTTTCTTTTTAGCCCCCATATGTCCAGTGTTGGGACCGTGTTCTCTAGGCTTCGATGCTCTGGAACTTTTCTTCTCTTCACCAAATCTTGTTATCTCCAAAGTGATATCTTCCAGAGTGTTATATCTCGAGCAACTTCAATTCACTGTTTTAATCCTCATCGTTGATCACGATTTCAAATCAATGGTCTGGTCATTCTTTTAAAAGACTAATTTCTCACAATTTTCTTATCATTATCTAATGGTTGGGATTCAATCGTGAGATGGACAGTGTTGGGAAATTCGATTGCTTAAATTGATTTCATTTAATTATCAACCAAGGATTCTTGTAAGCTTGTGATGATGCCATCAAAATATATGCAGGAGTAGGCATCTAACTCTAATCTAAGAAAATTCAATCAAATCCTAACTCTTTCATTCCACTTAATAAGACTTAGTTGTTGTAGGCAAGAAAATAGTAGCTCCCTTACATGAGGTCCTCTCATGATGTTTCACAAAACCTATCAACGATCAAGATCATCAAGTAAACACTCATGCATTGAAAATAAATACACTTAAAAAGGCTTAGTTGTTGTAGGCATGAAAACACTAGCTCCCTTACAAGAGGTCTTCTC
>ML854400.1:0-19826 GCA_009831015.1 Picea engelmannii | reverse complement strand
ATTACAATAATTAAATTATATCATTTGCACATGATTAAGATAGCTAAAGTAGTCATTAACCAGATACAAATTGATATACACAACATGAAACAAAATATTGATATAATGAGAAGCTAAAGCTGTAACAAAACACCAAATTCTGCTCCAGTCTGTATTAAAACTCCATATCCTTGTTCTCCCAAAAATGAGGATCCCTTTTATTACAAAAATGATAGGTATTTATAAGCCTCTCCACAGGGTAAAACCTCCCCGTGGGTAATATTAAACCGTTTTACATAATCTGGGAGATATCCCAAAATCAACCAAACTAGGAAACTAAAATGCAAGTGAAATCTTTGAAATATCCCCTAACTGCTCATCAAATCCATTGCAATTTCGAATTCATCTGCAATAGATAAAAAATAACAAGTTAGAAAGGTATTTCATTTACAAAACAATAAAAATTTGATTCTACAGACTTAGCTACAGAATCATCTGATTCTGTAGCTAGTCTAAAATAGCATGCAGGATCAAATAGAAATCAAATTAAATCTTTTTAAACAGAGTCAAATCCAATTTTCTTTTAATAAACATTAAAAATGAATTACTAATGATTCAAATGATTTTATCATTCAATATAAAACATAATCAAAAGTGATTTAATCGAAACAGGGGTAAGGATACTCTGTTTCATTTTACCAAAAAAATCGGGTCAAACAGTAACAAGACTGTTTCATATCAAATGAAATCCATAGTGAGTCATATCATGTGCGATACGATCTAATACAACACAACCAGAATCCATTCATTATAGCTATAATAATGTAGCATAAGATTCATGTTGTTTTAATTAAATACAAAGATGGAAAGATTGTTACGATCATAGGTAAATATAACAGCATCAACCAAAATTCGCCATAGATTTCGATCGTTGAGCGTTGCACAGTTAACAGACATGATCAATTAATAGTGATCGCAACCATCATAAAGTCGACAGAAATGATAATCATAAACTGGGCAACAATCGAAACAAATCGTGATTGGGTTGAATATAGAATAATAGTGAATCCAATCTCGTTTTACAAATCAACTCGTAACTGGATATTCATTGCCATTACACATCCAACCGATAACAGGGTCAATCTAACAGCAGACCAAAACGAATTAACCGGCTGGGTTTCACATAACTGTTATGAATTGAATCCATTCACGATTTGTACAGAATCATTTTAAACAAAATCCAAACTGTATTCGAGTTGTTCGAAAACCATATGGAGATAAAACCGTAATAGTTGACCATATCACAATTGTTACCAATCATAGCATATACGAAATCAAAATGAAATGTGATTGTGTTTAGAATCGAAACATGAGAAACAACTTGTGTCTATCAAACGACTTCAATCGACAGCAGAGCATTCATTTTGGCTAAATCAAACAGCTCAAATCCATACCAAATCAATCAAATCGATTAAAATCTAATCGAAACTAAACTGGGAAACAGAATTTCATTCAGTCAAAGCAAGGCTGGGTATACAATGTAACGAAATCAATCAATGCTGAACATAGCTATTCAAACCAAATTTGAATCGTTATATAAACTCATACTATTTACAATAATGATTGATATTACACATACCTGTGTGACGAGGCTATCCAATTATGTCAGCTTAGAATTCACCACAGTCGTGGCCGATTCCACATTTTTAAACAAAATGGAGCCTGTCGTTCTTTGTCTCTTATCAATGGTCTGTAGCTTAGCCTTTTGACGGGTAAGAAGTGTAACCTGGTCCTCCAAAGACTTAATATTTGACTGTAGCATCGACACATCAAGATAATATCTCTCTAACCATGAGCCGCATTGATCACAGGGTGGCAATGTAGGCTTCGACCGAGCAGGAGAGGGTTTAGATGAATGACCGGGGGATTCACAAGGCAGCTTAATGCCTGGGTAGTTAAGGTCATTTTGCAAGCAAGGTGGTAGGTTTGTCACAAATTCATATGAGGGTTTGGCACATAGACCTTCCGAACAGGGGTACTCACTAGCCAGGTAACGTTCCACTTCCGAGTCGGAGTCTTCACTCACCACGATGGGGTTAGGGTTGACAGGAAGCTTCGGCTTGTTCCTTGTCATTCGAGAGATTAAACGAGTGTTCTTTTTGCCTTTGGCGTTTGCAGTGGGTTTGGCTTTGGGTTTCTTGCCCACAGGCTTAACAGTTTCGACATCCTTGGTCACAGAGTGGGGTAGGTCGATAGGTGAGTCGGGTAAGGGTTTAGGTAACAGAATACTATAGGGTACCGGGGGTACAGACTTGCCCTCGCTCACCACGGGTTTGTAAACCTGTGGTGGATTCGAATCCTCCAAATCATTGCGAGCAAGAAAATCATTCCAGCGGTCTCCATGTAACCCCAAATGACAGACGATAATAATTTTAACCAGCCCATAGTGAAAAAGGTTGCTATCAACCTGGTTCCTTTTGTATCTCTTAGACATTTTAAACAAGCTTCTATGCAAGTAATAAGGCATATTAAGATCATAGCCCATGAAAACCATAAGCAAACGAAGGTGGTATAAGAAAACAAACCCGTACCGACCCTCACAGGTGATAAACTGTTTGATTATCATCAGCAAATCGTACCAACATTGCTTGAGCATGTTCAGGGGCAAACCCTTATCACAGGAGCTAACCCTACGTGACTGGAAGAGCAGTGTCCAAGGGACCTCTTCCACTTTGCAATTCTTGGACCATCGTTGTCCAGTGGCAGGCAAACCCGTAGCTAAACTGAGGAATTGCTCGTTAATTTCCAATTGAACATCCCCAACCTTGGCTCGACAGCCATCAAAGGTTAAATCGAATTGTCGAGCAATGCGGAGGTTAAAACCATCAAACTTTTGTATGAACAGGAGCCATCCAAATTCCTCAAGGTCATTGTGGGCGCTGTCGAACATCAACAGAGCCTGGCTACCATTGGGTTCAGCCCTCACGACTGGAGCCATGGCGCGATCACATGGTAAGGGTTTGGGTCGAAAACAACAGCACACAGGAGCAGAGTCATTCGGTCTAACCACTATGAACGATCAAAGAGGAAGCATTAATGTGCACATGCGGGGGTGGTGGGATTATTCACTGTCATGCATAATAGTAATGGCATAGTACAACCACCAATTAATCCTATGTTCAATCAATCATAACACAAAACCATATCATTTGTATAACCAAAGAATCAAACGATGAGTAATATGCCAACGCGCCATTAACCATAGATTTTCAAACCATTGTCATTTAATGTGGAATCAAACCCAAATGTTAAACCAACGCGCCATTGCATAATCAAACATTTTAATCAAAGGTTTTAAAACATTGTGACAATTGATTTCATAAAATCGACAAGTCAAGAGCTATTACAATAAGGATCACATCAATAATATAAAAACAAAAATAAACCATGACCCCTATGTAATTCAATGACTAGGGAAGTTTCTAAAAACATAATTTTTCATGCTCAATGCCTTACCAGTTTAATAAAATCCAGTTGTGCAATCAAAGTAAGAACAGGCAAATAGGCATAGTTCGAAAATCCTTTAGCCACTTAATGATAAACCAAAGGTAAGTGCCACTCAAAAATATCAATAAAAGATCATGACAGTTTAAAGAACGATGGAGGAGTTTTCACGCTTACAATCGTGAAAACTAAATGGAGACCAATTTGCAAGTGTCGCAAGAAATGAAAATATCGTTTATTTGCAAAATGCGATGACAATTTGAAGTTCAGAAGACGTAGGTGTAGGCAGCTTATAGGGCAATAGGAAAAATTGTATTGGCTGCCAACACAACCATTAGCCCCCATTGATATAGCTCTTCTTATTGCATCTTCACCGACAGAGTCCTCCCACACTTAGACCAAGGCAGATCATGCAACCATATCTATTGAACGGACTCAACACCTCCAACCGGTTCATGACATTTTTCCACAAGTAAAGTACAAGCACGACATCTACTTCAACAAGGAAAGAAACTCACCAAGGTTCAGATTCAACAAAAGTTTCCCCATCTCCCTAGGAAACTTGACACAATGGGGACCATTTCTTCCTAAGGGGGGAGGAATGATCTAGGTGGACCTCTATGGCCATCCACCTTTTCCACTAAATCAACATTTCAAGCCTATGTTTTTGATAAACCATGATATTCACCCTTTTGATGGGGAATGGAATGTAATTCCATCTTCATTTGTTAATTACATACATCATGTAATGATTTCCTAGTGGTCTTATGTACATGCCTACAACATAGCATTAATGCATTGAATCCCATTATAACTCCAAAGTTAAGCATGCTCGATCTAGAGTAGTACTAGGATGGGTGACCACTCATGAAGTCTTAGTGTTTTACATGCCTATGGAATTTTATAAACTTAGACTAATTTATCCCACATGCATCATGGGAATTGTTCTCCTCTCACTCTCTCATATATAATTGAGGTGAAGGAGGCCCTTAAAGCATGCAATGGAGTGTGATGCAAATCTTATTTCGAATGAAGTGTAGCCAACATCTCTTTATTTTCATAGATAAGCTACCCCATTCTGTTTGTTTTTGTTTTATAGTGTTTTTTTTTATATTATTCATTAATAGAAGTTGGATTTCACTGTATTTTTGTGTTCTTTGCTATATTTTTGTTTTTGTCTCATTTCGTTCTCAACATAATCTGGATCAAGATCATAAATGTATCTTTTAATAAAAGTTTCCCTTGTTATAAGTTTTCCATGTGCTAGGGTCCAACAAAATATGTTCACTTTCGGAAGACCATCCAAATTCCAAATAGCCTTCCATAGGTTTGAGAGAGGGGGAAGGGGGGATTGAGCCAACACAAATTCATAGCCTTTCTTGATAATGTGTTCATGGGTTCCCCAACCCCAATAATATTTACGAGTTCTATGGATGATTTCACAACCATGGAGGTGGAGAATGATGGATTGAACCAAACCCGATAGATGAGTAGGGGGATCACTGAATGCTTAGCCATACATAATTCCTGAAGACCTATCCCCAAGAGAAATATTAAAGAGAGTAAACTTACCTTGGGCCTACAACTAATGGAGAAGAGGTAGAAATGGAAGATCTTGATGAAGAGGGGGGTTTCCCATGATGTTATCTGACCATAAAGAGATATTTTTTCCATTCCTTGGGATCCATGTAAGCTTGCTTTGAAGGATAGGAAGAGAGGCTTTCAACAATTGTCGTATCTGAGAGCCACTTTGATATGGAGGTGTGATATCTAAACATGTAAGTCTATACCCTGATAGATATTTGTATTGAATAACCTTTTTCCACCAATCATTTCTCTCTATGACTAGTCATAATAGTACCTTAATACCTAAGGCGAGGTTGGAGAGAGACAAATATTTTATTTTAAAGCCACCATTAGCTTTTGGGGCTCTAACAATGTTCCAGTTAGCCAAATGGGATATTTTAGAATTTTCCTTTCCTCCTTGCTAGAGGAATCTTTGAAGTTCTTGGGCAATATATAGTTTGACGTTGGTTGGTGCTAGCAAGGAAGAGAACTGGAATTTTGGGAGAGCTGATAAGAATGATTTTATTAGAACCACTATGTCTGCTTGGTTAAGCCATTGAGAGCCCCACTGAAGGAATTTATCCTTTTTCTTTCCCAAAATATGTTTCAAGGATGTTGACGAAAGGGACCTAATGTAGATGGGGATTCCCAAATATTTAAAGGATTGCTACTTTTCTTCATAAGACAATTGAAGGATTCTATCTAGTGTTACCAAATTCCTAGCATTGATACTCCATGCATAGAACTAACTATTGGTCCTATTGATCAGGCCTCGAGATGCCTCTATGAAGTCATCCAACACTAATTTGAATATTACGGAAATAATTGTAGATTCTCCTCCCGAGAGGAGTGTGTCATCAAAAAATTGTGAATGATTTACTCTTTTGGCCCCGTGTACTATTTTTATTCCAGGGATGGTCTTTAGAACTTTCTCTTTGTCTAGTCTTCTACTGAGTGCTTCTGCCATCATATTGTAAAGAATGGGGGATAAAGGGAATCCTTTTCTGAGTCCTCTAGTAATTTTAAAGAAAGGGGTGGGTCTCCCATTTACTAATGGAGAGATCCATGGATAATTGATACAAGTTGAGATCTAGGCAATGAGTCCATCCCCAAATCCAAACCTTGTTAGGACTGCCAATAGAAATATGTGTCTCACCCTATCAAAGGCATTATCCATATCTATTTTTATGACCATTCCCTTTTCCCCACGGGCCTTGTTGGAGTGAATGGCTTCTTGGATCAACAAGATATTATCCACCATTTGTGTTTTTTCCACAAATATGCCTTGGTTTGGAGAGATAAGTTTAGGAAGGAATGGCTTGAGATGATTGGTGATTACTTTTGAAATTATTTTGTAGGAAACATTGCACAATGAAATTTTTCTAATCTTGGCAAAAGAAGTGGGATTAAACTCTTTGGGGATCAGGTCCATAAAGGAAAAGTTGGTGCTACCCCCAATTCTTTTCAATCTTTGAAAATATTGAACCATTCTGAGAATATCCTACTTGATTATGTGCCAACATATTTTATAGAAATGGGATGAAAAGCCACTTTAGGCTCGATGCCTTATCTGGGTTCATTTGTTATATGACCTATAATAGTTCTTCCTCTGTGACAAGTCTATTTAATGCATCGTTATCCTCAAAAGTGATTGGAGAAGGAATATTTTCCAACATCTTCTCAACAAAGTCAAGATCAGGGCTACCTTCTTCCTTGTAGAGCTTCTCAAAGTGGTTGTGTGTTGAAATTTTGATTTGGTCAAAATATGTTATGGTTTCCCCATCCACATTCCTCCTCTTCAGATCTCAAAAAATTTTGGAAGTTATGAAAGATTTTTGTTCCTCTACTAGTAACTCTTGAGTGACCTACTCATTTTCTAATTTGCCTTGCAGCTCATCCATTTTCTCTGATGTAACCGTAAATTCTTTATCATGGTGCATAAATTTATATTTGGCCCATTCTTTAAGTGCTTTCTTGGTTAGCTTTATTTTTTGTTCCCAAATAAACATTGGAGATATTGAGATCCATTGGTTCTAGGAGCAAGAGACAAGATCAAAGAAGGAGGGATCTTGAAATCATATGGAGGAAAAGCAAAAGGGAATAGGGCCAAGGTTTACAAAATAAAAAAGGGTGAGGGTAATGGGACAGTCATCAGAGCCAACCCAAGGGAGGATGAAAGAGGAAGGGATGAAGGGATCTTCCAAGTGGGAGCCACTAATTAAAAAACGGTCAATCCTGACAACAATATGACCTAGTCACAACCTTTTATTGGACCAGGTGAATCTTCCTTTGAACGAATTGATGTCAACAAGATCAAAGGTGGACATGAGGCCTTCTGTGTTCTCACAAAAGGGGCCGCAGAAAATATTGTCCCCTTTCTTTTCATTTATATTTAGAGTCGTGTTAAAATATCCTGCTATGGTATACTTAGAAGTTCTATCCCTTTCCTGTAGATTTAATAGGGAATTCCAACATATCGATTTTTCTTGAGGAATGAAGGGCATGTAAATGTTAATAAAATGCAAAGATATATATGTGGAGATATGAATGAAGTGCATCATTATCCAGTGTTGAGTGTCTTGGCAATTTTCCAGCTAGAATACCACCATATTACAAAGAGTGCAGAGGCCTCCAGAGGCGCCTCTTGAACTAACAACCAGACCTTTGCAAGAATTCCAAATGAATTCATTTTCACAAAGGATATCAGAAACCTTCATATTCGTTTCATAGAGAAATAGGATGTGAGGTTTTTCTAATTTCACTATGTCTCTTATCAAAGATCATTTGCTTCTACGCCTAAGACCCCTACAGTTCCAAGAAATTATTTTTATCATTTACTAGAGGTTTTGGGGGGTCCCCCCTTAGGGGGGTTAGGTCCTCCTTGATTTTTGGATGCTCTTGGTTATTTTTGTATGTTTCCATCTAAGGTGCTATGTTTTCCAAGACATCTTTCTCTATTTTTTTGTGGCTTCTCCTTTGTGCTTGTTGTTCCTATGCCCTACCTTTTTAGTTGGAGCACATTGGGCAGATTCTTGGTTCATCTCTTCTTCACAACTTTTTGAGATCTCCCCTTCTTCTCAGGCCTCTGGGATTTTAGGGTATGGCTCAGGTGATGAAGGTGGTGGGACAACAGATTCAAGGGTGGTATGCCTCCAAGAATACCTTCACCTCAGAGAGGGTCTGTGTCCATTGACTTCTAGGTCTCAGAATCAACTTGTCGCTTTTCAATAGGGTCTACATCCATGTTGGATAGAACTTCATATTGGTCATTGCTTGCCATTAGGTCCTTTCCTTTCGATTCGGCTACAAGGGATGGCCCATACAAGCAACCTGGATTGAAGGGATCTCTAGAGGATGGTTGTGTCTTTTCCTAATTATCTCATGCTCCTTTCTTTGAAGCTTGTCTTCTTTTCTTCGAGAGTTACCATTGTTCATTGGTTTCTGAAGAGGTTTGTTCTCGTGCTTCCTTCAGGTAGTTTTTGGCGAAGTGGACATGCTCATGGCATGCCTTACATTTGAACGAGAGTTATTCATATTCCACAGGTTGAAGGTAGGTCCAGTTATCAAGAATCAACTTGAAAACCTCAGGGTGGCCTCTTTCCATATCTACCTCTACACATATTCGAGTGCAAGCTTACATGTTGTTGGCATAGGGGCAGACCCAAGGTTCAACACTACAACAACACACCAACAAAACCCTAACTACCGACCCTTTCAGCAACACCTACGAAGCAGATGAAGTCTCACCCGAGGTAGAGGCAGGGGTGGTTGTAGGACTCAGATGTCTACAACCTTAGCTGGGACACAGACCTGTGATTCTAACACTTAACAAAGCACTTAGAAGTTAATCTTCATCAATATTCAGTCTTATTATACTTCGCATATAGCACAAATCATCGCAACATTTACTTAGATCTAAGATCTTTCAACACTTAGTAACTGTAAACAGGTCAGATCCTGTAGATCAACACTAAGCATATTCATACATATCATAGCTAACATTCATTCATAGCTCATAAGCACATATCATAAATATATCTATCTAAACACATCAAAGCTCTTAGCAATGGAAGAGACAAGCACATCAAGTCGAGGCACAGAGCACAACACACAGATTTACCATGGTTCACCCCCATCCTAGGGCTACATCCACAAAGTCTTCTTCTTTATTAATGTCTTCAATCGGTTACAACACAAAGCCTCCAAACCTTACTGCGCACAGGACAAAATATCTGTGCATCTCGCTAGATCCTTCTTCTTTGCCTTACATCACAAAGCCTTCTACAGTCTCTCACAGGGACTTGCATTCAACTCTGCAATTCTTACACAAAATGCACAAAGCCTTATAATACTTGATCACACAGATCCAACTATTAGCACTTTAGCCAACTTGCACTAAGAAATCACCAAGTGCACTAAGCAAAAAATTCTACTATTTCTTACATTTCCTATCTATTTATACATTACAAAAGTGGGCCTAAGCGTGGGTGAACCCACGGGCCAACATCCCTTCCCCACTACATTAACCCAAAACGCTAAAAGGACCCAAAAAGGGGTCTAGCTTCCACGATTTCCGCTTCACGTTGCACTCCATCTTTGACAAGTTGTCGAAGTCCCAAAAATGGTCAAATATGACCAAATGTTCCTCAAAACTTGGTCAAGGGCCAACAAGCCCCCAACACTCACCTGTGACTCGTCCCAAGTCACTCAAGTTTGGGTAACTCTGCCTTAAAGGTCTCGATATTGGCTCGAGCTGCTTCGACTTGTCTCTGTGTTACTGCTTCTTGCTTAGCAAAATCGTTAACAACTTCTTTGCTGATAGGTCCTTCCATTTGTTGCTCGACTGTAGCAACTACTTGTTCAAGTAGTGTTCCTTGGCCTTCAATTTCTTCAAACAATAGGTAGGTCTCCTCCTGGCTCACCTGAAGTTTCTGGGTGACTTCCATCACTCTGTTTTGCGTGGTAAAGATGAGTTGTTGGGCAGTGCATTGTTCCTAGGATCTCTTCATCCTCTCGATGGGTGATAGGAGCTTGAGCTACGTTTGTACTGTATCGGCTTGTTGCTTTTCTTCCTGGAGTTGGGACTTCAGTTTCTTCAACTCTGGGTCTTCAGATAGTTGTTCATATATCTATGTGCTCATGCTACTTAGTTGTTTACATTATGCAACAAGTGTTTTAATCCTCTCGGCTACGTTCTGAGCATTCAATTCTCATTGGTCGCACTTCTTGCAGAGTCTGTGGTATGGTCTGAAGCTCTAATTCCATGACCCTTTGTTGAAGTTGTTGAATAACTTCAACCAACTTCGTCACTTGGCACTCTATTGGCTCTTTGGCCTTCTGATCTAAGCCGGTCACAGAGTGAAATGCTCTGTTGACTGCTTCTTCAATTCCTATCTACTTTAAGAGCAACTGCTCTTTCTCTTTTTGGATCTTTGCCCTGTCTTCTTCAAATTTTGCTTGGAGAGCATTCTTCTCTTGTTGCACGGTTCAGAGTTGTTCAATAAGTTCCTCCTGTGATTTCTTTAGGGCCTGAGTGGCCTGCACTTTTTCTTCCTGAGCACGTCGAAGGCATACATCAACTGTATCAACAATCTTGTGGAGCTGAACTGATTTATCTCCCGCTTTTGTTGTTCCTTATGGCAGAGGTGCAGTAGAGGTTGCTCGGCTAGACTGGAGTGCTTGTTGTACTCCCTGGAGTGCGATCTCAATTTGGCTATATATTTGTTCCTGCTTTGCCTCCTACTTCTCTATGATTTCCTTTGAAGCATCATTGATCGTTGCAACAATGAAATCAAAATTATCCAACGTGAGGGTAGTTCGCATCTTGGTTACAGGGGTTCTTGGTTTCTTTCTAGAGGAATATTTCAGAGGTGAGACCTTCTTTTTCTTCGATGAGTCTTCTTCATCCTGAGGTAGTGGTACTTTGACTCTCTGGGTTTCTGTACCTTCTTCATCATCACCTGCTTCATCTGGTGTAATGGAAGTCGTCCTTACAGATAAGCTGTCAACATCCCGGACTTCTTCAGTCTTCTTCATAGACTTTGCTTTCTTTGTCTTACTGGGCCCAGTCGTATCCTATGCAGTTCCGGGGCTGTCGATGTCAGACATTTTTGTGGGGTCTGCTGGAACAAGGAGGTATGCCGACCATTCTTTGGTGATCTCTTCCAGGTCTTCTTCTGTCAGCTTATAATAGGACTGAAGTTGTTCCTGGTGCTCATCAACGTGTGGGGTTAGGTATATAAAGTGGCGGTCCGTGATAAACTTTATCACAGGTCAGAATCTCCGTAAAGTGTTCGGGGTTATGCGTGGTTCACTCCTTATGGTTGCTTTCAATTGGTTATAGTACGTGTGGAAACTGACATTTGATTGTCATTGCTTGCTTATGTTGTTCGAGTACCATAATGTACTGAACTTCACGGCTAGTGGATCAAAGGGGTCTAGGTCCAGGAAGGTTACACCTTCTGATAGCTCCCATGCAACAAAAGCGATCAGTATCAGGAGCCAACTAAAATGGAATTCATGCCCCTGATCCTGGGCTTATCTGCAGTTAATCTCTAGTTGATTCACCAGGTACTTTTCCCAGTTCATCTATAGTCCCTCAACGCACTTTCGTGCGAGGTCAACTACAAAGCCAGATACTTGTGTTGGTCGATTCTTGTGTACCAACTTCCCTACGATCAGTTGGCATGCGAGGCACACTGCGCCACTTTCAATGGAAGCTACCTAGTAGCCTATCGCGCCTTTCTCAACATCGCCATAGGCTTCTTTGATATTTTGCACAAGAGCATGGTATGCGGTCTTTCCAGGATAGTACTCATGGGGATCAGGGCCCTGCATGCTAAGCCCGGTGATCCTATTGATCTGCGTTGGATCAACAGTTATGCGACGATCTAACCACATGTATCCTCCATGGTAACTTGCTAGCAGTAGTTTTACACAAGCATTCACCTCCTGGTCTCTATCGAAGTGCGGTACTTTCATAACGTTGAGCAAAGTATACTACGTGAGGTTCATCATCCATTGCTGAGGGATGAGCTTCGAATTCTTGCCCTTAGTTCTCGTCAAGTACTTATACGGGGAAAGCATGTTGTAAGCTTTATGGTCCCCCAGGTTGAAGTCGCAAAACTTCAACGCTGTAACCTTGTATTGATCTGCATGGTAGGTGCACACTCCTTTCGGTAGATATGTAGTGACCAGGGTGTATTCAAAGTCTCTAGGGACACTGTCCCTTTTAATCTCACCGTAAGCTGGTAGGATGGATGGCACTAACTTTGCATTGGCTATGTCGTCCTTATGCTTAGTTCTTCTTTCTGCGTTGGCTCAAGATGTTCCTACTCGAGCAGTCTACGGGGAGGCTTGCACTCCTCCTGTCGATGATGCTTGGACTCTGGTGGACATTCTTCTTTCTGACATGGTTCTCTCAGTCATTAACACAAGAAGGACCTCTATGATAGATTCCTCAAGTTCAGTGAGCTCGTCGGACATACGCACTCGGGAAATATAATCGAGGTCACGATGATCTCAAAATGGTGCACTAGGATGAACAATCTGTTTGCAATGATCACTGTAGACAATCAATAGTTCTGCAGGCTTCGATTTCTCAATTGGCAAAAGTGTTCTTCGGGCACAGCGTGATGAGCTAAATAGGAAATTTGTCAATGGTATGCTTGCAACAGGTATGAATCTTTCATGAACGTTGATCCATTCGTTATGGCATGGTCCAATGGTCTGGTAGTGATCTTTTAATGCTTTTCTGCCCATTCGGGGTGGAAGTCGAGCGGGTCTATCAGTCCAATGGCTATATTTCTTTGCCACGACGAAGTGTCATATGTTGTTGTTCTGGTATCTCGGCGAAGCTCAATTCCTGTGATTTTTCCTTCTGCGAAGTTCCCTGTAGAATCTTCTGTAACTTTTCAATCTTGGCTCTCTTCTTACTTAGCTTCCTAGCCTTCTTCCCAGTGAGCTTCGTCTCGGTCATCCCTTTTTCATTTTGATCCTTATCCTCTCTCAACATAGTCACTTCATGATGTTGAGATTCTTTCTTCAGATCCAAGGGTAATACACCTTTATCATATGGATTAGGTATTTTGGTCTTATATGGTTCCTCTAATGCGCTTATAGCTTCAACATCCAAGTCTCTAGTGTTTAATAGCTTAGATATGTTCTTTTGTTCTTCCATCAAGTAGGCGATCTTTCTAGTCATAAATTCCATGAGTTCTTGCTTCTTTTATTCTAAGGCTTCCTTTTCTGCTTTTCTTTGGATCTGGTCTTTTTCAATCCAGATCTTGCCTAACAAAGCTAGAAATGGGGCATAGTCCTGAATAAATTTAATAACTTTGAATTCTTCCTCCGTCGAAGCTCCATGGGTACTCATAGCTATCTGGGTAATCATGCCACATAGGGTTACCATTTTTCCTTTAAACAATCCTATTTTTCCTAGTGAAGGAACCATAACAAGCCTTCCTAGGGTTTCCCAAGTACTTTTTGTCATAATGTTCATCTATGTTCCCTCATCCAGAGCATAGTCAATGTCGAAGTCTCTTATTCTTACTTCGATTTTCTCCTTTTCTTTGAAGATCTCTGACAAACTGGAATCTTTGTGTTCATCCAGGGTTTCTTTCATTTTTAGCAACATAATCTCTTATTCTTTCTAGGGTTCTTCTATAATCTTAGTCTCTTGATCTCCTTCGGGTTTTTCTTGCTCTTTATTCAACTTTTCAAGTCTAGCAATCATTCTAGGGCAATCCAGTACTTCATGGTCCATAGCCTTACAATATAGGTAACTAGGGTTTTTCCCAGGGCATTCCTTAGCAAGATGTCCTGGTCTTCTGCAACTGTAACAAAGAGTTATTCCTCTCTTTCTCTTCAATGATCCCCAACTTTTCTTATACTATGCGCTAGGATCATAATGGCAAACCTGCAAAAAAATATTTCTAGGATCCTGCATCCATTGGTTAGTCCAAAAATTCTTTCTATGCATAGGTATAACATATCTATCATTATTCTTATCAGATCTATTCATATCAAACGTTTCATCATCTAATAATGCCCTAGTTTTCAAGCTAGGAAAATTGTTATCAAGCATACCTAAATCCATACTTTAGAAACAAAAGTTTTCACCTCTTTTACTTCTACAAGGCACAAAGCTTCCAGATCTAAGAACTTTTAACTATTCTTACCTTTATCGGAGCACAGAGCTTACAGATATTAATTCTTTTCTTCTGTATCAAACTCTTTTCTTGCAGATCTGACTTCTTTCCTTCAGATCTGTCCTTCCTTCTTCAACACAGAGCTTTTTAGATCAAGTGGATCACTACGCACTAAGGCATAGATCCATGCATAGAGCTTTTACAATTTCAGGATGAATCTTTGCACAAAGCTTCTTCTGCTTAGTTCCCAGCAATCACAGTTTCAGTCCCGGCAACAGAACCATTTGTTGGCACAGGGGTAGACCCAGGGTTTAACGCTACAACAATGCACTAACAAAACCCTAACTAGCGGCCCTTTCGACAACACCCGCGAAGCATATGAAGTCTCACCTGAGGTAGAGGCAGGGATGGTTGCAGGACTCATATGTCTGCAACCTTAGCTGGGACACAAACCTGTGATTCTAACACTTAATAGAGCACTTAGCAGTTAATCTTCATCAATATTCAATCTTATTATACTTCGCAGATAGCACATAGCATCACAACATTTACTTATATCTAAGATCTTTCAGCACTTAGTAACATTAAACAGATCAAATCCTATAGATCAACACTAAGCATATTCACACATATCAGAGCTAACATTCATTCATAGCTCATAAGCACACGACATAAATATATCTATCTAAACACATCAAATCACTTAGAAACGAAAGATACAAGCACATCAAGTCGAGGCACAGAGCACAACACACAGATTTACCATCGTTCACCCCCACCCCGGGGCTACGTCCACAAAGTCTTCTTCTTTATTAATGTCTTCAATCAGTTATAGCACAAAGCCTCCAAACCTTACTGCGCACATGATAGAAGATCTGCACAGCTCGTTAGATCCTTCTTCCTTGCCTTACAGCACAAAGCCTTCTACAGTCTCGCACAAGGACTTGCACTCAGCTCTGCAAGTCTTACACAAAATGCACAAAGCCTTACAACACTTGACACACAGATCCAACTCTTATCACTTTAGCCAACTTGCACTAAGCAATCACCAAGTGCACTAAGCAACAACTTCTACTATTTCTTACATTGCCTATCTATTTATACATTACAAAAGTGGGCCTAAGCATGGGTGAACCCACGAGCCGACATCCCTTCCCCATTACATTAACCCAAAACCCTAAAAGGACCCAAAAAGGGGTCTAGCTTCCACGATTTATGCTTTGTGTTGCACTCCATCTTTGACAAGCTGTCGAAGTCCCAAAAATGGTTAAATATGACCAAGTGTTCCTCAAAACTTGGTCAGGGGCCAACACGTGTCATCTCTGGGCTCCACATGCTCTATGTATTTTCCAAGGGTGTTCCCTATATTTCGAATGGTGACATCATTCCAACAGTGTAGGGAAAGGTATGATAAACAAACACAGACATGAAAAACCAACAATATATCATTTTTCAGGGAAGAAGTCAAGTGTCCGATGATTGAGATACATACCTTTGGAACCCATAAAATAAGGGCCACTTCTTTTTTTATTGGTAAGTATATATTGTATTAACTATAGACAAAATATACAAAAAGAGTTGAGAAAATCCAACCCCAGGAGACCATGACAGTCTCTGGGAAACCAAAAGGACTTTACCCTGGGGGGAAACTAAGACAATAAGTTGTTCATACGTTTTTTTTTCAAAAATGTATAAGATTTATCTGAACATGATTATACTTCTGCATAACAGTAACTAGCTTGTAAATATCTAGAAAATAGAGATAATCAGGAAAACTAAAATTAGAGCATCTTCCATCAACCATCATGAGGAACATGTGGATGAGTGGTAGCAGAAGCATTCATTTGAGCAACAACGGTCAAAATTTCTGGATGCGAGTAGTGTCAATATGGAGGAGTGAAGGATGCGCCCAACTAGTTTTCCATCCATGAGAGAACCTCGACAATGTAAGCGTTCTAAATTTCTAGAGCCTCCATGTGCCCCTTTAACTGCCTAAAATAATCATCTTTGGGTAACAGCCCTAGATCTACTAGTGATTTTGTGTGCCGGTAGAGCTCTATTGAGCAAAAAAAGATGGAATGTTTTGTTTTGGTACAACCCAGATCCAGAGTCAAACCTCCAACTTCATTCTCCACTTCCTTAGCCTATTTAAATTCTAGAACAAGCTAAACTTCCTCCTCTAATTCTTGCATGGAAACCTTGGTTACTTTAAGGACAGTGTCAGAGTAAAACTATGCTACTCCTATAGCAGCTTTGGCAGCATGGAATTGATTAGTTGCATGATGATCGGGTCTCCTGCCTCGTGGAGCCAAGAATCCAATAGTAAATAGAGAGGGAGAGTGAAACAGACCTGACAGAGAAACATAATAAGAGACATTACTATCCAAATCAACAGAAGATAAAACAAGAGCCAAAACTACTCGAGTCAGCTTTGCATTCTCCTTTCCTTCCTTATATGTATTCTTCATTAGAGTCTGAATGATAAGAATTTGGGTTGGTAACATCCCCTCCAAGCTTGAAATCATATCCCAAACCCAAACGTCCTTCAACATTGTCTGCATATGTGCCAATTTGAATTGCATGTACCTAGCAATTCCTAGTTTCTTCATCAGAACAGGCTCATCTATCCGTACTACCATCACTCCTTTCATTGATATGATCATTCTCGTCATATCTTGATGTCTTGAGGTTATCATTTTCTTGTTGTGATATGACAGGATCTAGTTGGAGGTGATCTTCATTTTTAATGAGAGTATTAGGAGTAATGCCAGAATCAATATCCAACATGACATCACCTAAGGTGCCTCTCAAACTTAACTCTTGACGTACTTCCACAATAAGGTCCACTTATAAATATCAGATCTCGGTCTTCTTTTTCTTCGAACATGAATGTGAAAAATCCCCTGCCACAAAAGGAGTGGGAAAATTGGCCTTTGATCAGGGGTTTCTAGTTTTTGTCTACCCAAATAGCCATAACAAGAGAGGATGCCCATATACCTGTGAATTGGTCAATTAAGCCATTATCCACAAAGAACGGGGCAAGGTTCCTAGAGTTATCTTAGACTAGGATGCTCGTAATTTCTTCAAGTTTCTTAACAAATCTAGATGGGGGTTGCTTGTTGGATTTAGGGAGGGCGACAACTAGAGAGGTGAAAGTGATGATATCAGGAGAAGGGGAGGGGGAACTAACACCCCCTCCAGAGGATAAAGTCATGAGTGCCAAAACGCGGGATAGGGTTTACAACAGAAGCATAGCCAAGCGTTTTTTTTGTGGGGATATCATGAGTAATGTTGTTTGCAAGTAGATTCTACATACTAAAAAGACCTAATTTTTGTTGCTAATAAGGTTGTGGTATCGATTTATATTATTCAACTATTATAATATATTAAATTTATTTAAGTGAGTTTAAATTATTAAATATAAAGAATATATAATAATAAATTTTGATCTATACACTTTTGATGAAATAGTTTTACACATTTTAACTCTATTACCAACTTTACGAATATTTTATTAAAAAAGTATGTAAAAGTATATAAGTCTTAGTTGGATTTTCTATTTAAAAAATATGCTAAGTATTGCATTTCGTTGATTTTGTATCAACATGTATGCAAATATTGGATTTGGTTAATGAAGAAAAAAAATAATTTGAACAGTTACTCTTATGAAATGTTATTTTTTCATTTATTTTATTGATAATGTTATAACAATTGTTCATAATTAAATTGATAATTGTTATACTTTAAAAAATTATTATTTAAAAATTATAATTAATTAATCATTTTTAATTAAATTTAAATTATTAAATATGAAAACAAAATCATTAATAATAATGAATTTAATATGCAAAATTTGTTTTAAATGACTTTATGAATTTTTACTCTACCACCAACTTTATGAATCTCCTCATAAGGAAATGCAAGTATTAGATTTGGTTAGTGAAGAAAATAATTAATCTGTTAACGTTAAAAGAATATTAAATTAAATTAATTTTATATGAATATTTTAAAATATAAAAAATATTAATAAAACTCAATAAATAAAATAAACAAAAGTCCTTGTGTATATGTTATAGGACTTAGTCCCCATCTTTGATGTAATGATTGTAACATGCAACCAACCACTTTATAAAACAAATGTCAAGTTACGCTATACATTTGCATTAGTTCCATTGAAAATCCAAAAATCCAATTATTCAATCATTTTTTTCTTATGCCCCAAGGAGACATCTAAAGGTAGACCCAATGTAAGGCATTTTTTATGAGAAATCGATCATCTATAAAATTTATAATGTATTAACAACTCGTTACATGGAAACAAACTATGTATTGCATGCACAACAACAAATATGGATACCTTTCTTTCATAAATAACTCTTTATCATTGGAGTGTTCCTCAAAGGAACAATTTGCATTAAATAATGAGGACCTACAACAATTTATGAACCCTACAATGTTCCCATGAGTTCATGGATGACCATCGATATATAATAAGTTTTTCCTGTTAAAGTTTCCAAAAGCATAACCATTCATGCACATATTATACATGGAAATGCTATGTTTATATTTAACAATATTCAAGTAATCAGACCAACTATAAAGAGGACCACAAAATGACATACGTGCTACTGATTGTTTGGGAAAAATAGATACATGTGAAAGGATAAACAACCCAAGATTTGCAATATCTATTTTAGACTTGGCAATCAAATAACTATTATCGCAAAAAGAGAATTTGGTTCCAACATCAAGCACATGCATGGAAGACAACCAAGCGCCATACAAGGCTTGGTTGCAACAGGTTTGGTATTTAATTTGAATATGGACAGGAAGAGGGAAATCATCACTACCTTCCAACAATTGAATAGACTTTGATGTGTACTTGGAAATTGTTGCTCTTAGCTCATACAACTTTTTGGATCTCCTAGTAGAGATGTTTTGGATAGTATCGATATCATACTTTGGCTCACTATGACTCTTCGTTGACTCAATAGAAGGAGACAACTTGGTCAATTTAGGACAAAACTTAATTGATCTGGCTTCCAACTTAAAAAAAAAAAGGAACATATGGAAGTGTTCCTACGTGTCTTTTTTATATCACCTATTAGAATCTTGACCACAGTGGGAGGTATTAGACTGTTAACTTTGGGTATTTGAACATTAATATAATGGGACAATGTGTCACGTCGAGGGTTCTTCTTCAACCCTTAAAATTTTGAACAACCACATACTATTAGAGTGTCATAAATGAGATCTAATTCATGCTACAATACCGTTGACCTAGGCTGGTTGATGGAAGATGGCATGTTACAATTGTCAGGGTAAAGTAGTTGTCCATTTTCATCAAACATTTGTCTATGGTATCTTTCTCATGATAAGAGCTTGCAAAAATTTTGGAATGGTGGAATATATTGCACATCCAAACTCAATCATAAATCATGATCTTGCAAAATTCAATGAACAATTATTCAAATGCACATGCTCATATGACATAAATTCAATTAGATAAATGAATTATAAATAAAATCTATAATTACTTCAAATGGCAGGGGAGAACTTGACGAACTTGCAATGATATGGAATGAGTTGGAATATGAATAATTCACCATTTGATATTATAACCTTTTT
>ML854398.1:17940-28959 GCA_009831015.1 Picea engelmannii | reverse complement strand
GAGAGGTAATCCTCCATAAAGGCTATGTGTTGTCCAACCCCTATCTGACTCAGGATACAAGCAGAATAACCCCTGCAAGTAACCTATGAGATACCTAAGTCAAGCAACTAATAAACCACTATATAACCGATGCACAGGTGAGAAGTCTTAAGTTCGGATCACCATATGGGTAGGGTAGCAAATCCCGAAACCTTGAAAGCACTGCCTCTCACAGAGGTATGGGTACTAGCAATATCCTCAAATACGAATAAATCCACAGAAATATCTCTAACGCTAGGTGAGTATCCATGGGTTATCCCTTCAACTAACTTCACGCAACTTCGTGATTAACTCTGGTGTGAGCGGAGCCTCCTGATATTACCAATTATATAATGGACTTCTCAACTCCTTGTCTCAGACACATATGTTGATTTAATTGCCTTGGAGAAGTTTACTCATAAGATCTATTCCAAGGCACTAAATCCTAGGCTAGTTTGTGCACCCTAAAAATAAAATTGCGACTAATCAATTTTAGTTTAAAGCATAAATTTTATTGGTCGTGGTTACTCAAAAAGGTATGGAAGTGAAACTCATGGTGTTATGACTCTCCAAGAAAATAAATACGGATATAATGCAAAGTCTATCTTTATCTTTTCAATGAATGATATGTTAATCAGAACAGTGTAGTCTTCAATTTCAACTCTGCAATTCAGAAGTAAAACACAATCTTTCACTAAATGTGCTAAGCTAATGATAAAGATTCCAAGCCGAAAATTCCAACCAATGAAAAATGCCTATTTTTTTTGTATTTTCAATATACTGAAAAGAAAATGCACAGACTGATGAACAACATGATATATAAATTCTACTGTCTATAAAAACAATAACTCAAGCATAATACCAAGCATCCATGCAAATAGTCCAGAGAACAAGGAAAAATAAAAAATGGAAAACAAAGAGAAAAACTCTGCCCAAAAATTCAAATCCAAACAGGTTTCCTGTCATCCCTGATGATCTCAATAGACACTATAGAGACCTAAGAAGGCTCAACAATCTTCAAATCCTACCTAGCAATCACTAAACCAAGAAAACAAGCCAGGGGAAGTGGTATACACAATTGTTCAGGAGAACAGAGTGTATATACGCTTCTTGCAGTGAGACAACAAGCATGTCTACGCGACTGTCAAGGAAATAAGGGCGTATATGCTTTAAAACAAGGCCAGGCAAGGGAAAAAGGCTAAAAACTCAGACCCAGAGTGAACCGGACATATCAAGCAGTAATACGACAAGAAACACAAAGGAAAAAGAGCAATGTAAGAAGAAAAAGTACTTCAACCCTTAGAAGGAATATTATTCCCTAGTGGAGTCGCCATTTCTGTTATGAGGAAAAAACTCTCTATGGACAAGGGTAAACCGCAACAGAAAGGTATGGCTACAGAAATCAACTCAATTCCAACATATGCTATATCAACTAATGTGCAATATAAGAAAGAGGTCTACCTCGATCCAACGTTTGATGATGTTCCACCATTGAGAACTTTGACCCAAAGCCTTATACCTGCAAGAAGTTATCAACAAACGAGAAGAGAAAGTATACCGTGATAATATATAAGAGTTTATCACATCAGATAGCATAATCCATTAATAAACATTACAAACACGCCCATGGATAATAAGCATATATTTTCAAGATACCAATAGGACGGGAAAGGAGTATTTCTATTAATAATTGATCAGCAGAAGTATCAACGATACAGACTTCCGTATCGGCATGGTTCGAAACCAAGAAACCAATTTCCTTCCAACTGGGTCTCCACCACTTCAATCCTCCACCAAAGGAAAGCTCATAGGAAAGAGGCAATGAGGTCCTCTCAACAATAGGGAAAGAGCTTGGGGGCTGAACACTGTGTTTAGACTTGAGGGATAGAGGGATGCAAACTCAATATGAAGTAATTTCTCCAGAGTAACTTTGCTCTCAAAGTTGAATGCTTTCTCCCTTTTTCCATAGCTTGAAATTGTGCTCTTATAGCCTTCATAATGCAACTGAAGGGTCGAGTCAGAACATTTCCAGTATATGGAAGGCCAAGGATAAGAGATCTTTTGTCGTGACATGGAAAATTGACCTCATTTTGTATTTTCTGGCACAAATCCCGATGTATGCGGGCTGTAGTGGAGCAACCAGCGTATACGCATCTTGCATAGCAGATAGGGAGTGTATATGTGGAAAAATGTATATTTTTAGCTTTGGATTCATAAAAAAGGGACGATAAGTCTTCATAGGGAAATGGAAAAAGGCCCTCTGTGCAAGATAGCAATGGTGAGGCAAATCTTGCTATAACAGACGAGATCTACTTTGCATTCGTCAGATCATCACGGTGCTTTCTTCTTTTCTCAGTCGCGGTTCGGGACATAGATCGATGTCCAGTTGAGGGGGATGCTTGCAATCCACCCGTCGATGATGTCTACATTCCTACATACATGAATTTCTCATCCATAATGTCTATTAAGATCTCCTCCACAGACATCTCTACTGCGCTACGTTGGCCTGACATGCACACTCGTGATCAAATAACTCGGGTAGGCGAACAAATACTCAAGGTAATCAAATCGATGGAGAGGTCTAGACAACACAACACAGTATGAAATTGGTTCTCTGTTAACTTTGATATCTTGGTTTGCAAAAAGTGGTACCAGTGTCACATTCGACAGATTAAATAAGCGACGTCGTAACAGATTCCTTCAATGGGTTGAAATGCCTTAATCAATACGAGTCGATCCATTATGGTGCAGTCCCAATGGTCCAATGGCGATATTTTTGGAAATAACTACGTTTATAACCATTTTGGAGTGTCATTCTAATGGTTGGGACGCCTCCAACGGTCATATAACTTCACTGTGGTGAAGTACCATTCTGCATGGTTCTGCTATTTGGGCGAGGTTCAAGTTCTGCAAGCCTGTCTTCTGCGAAGTCCTCTCTAGAACTTCCTGTAGTTTTTCTAACTTTTCTTTCTTCTTACTGAGCTTTGTTGCCTTCTTTCCTGTGATTTGAGTCTCTGGGTTCCTCTTTCCATTTTTATTCTTATCTTCTCCTAGTAAAGTGACTTTGTACTGCTGAGGGTATTTCAAAGGATTCGAGTGTAATACCTCTTCTCTTATTATTTATGGGGTAGATTCACTTCTTTTTGGCATGGACAGGTTCTTTAATCCTTCTTGTGTTCTTTCAACCTCGACAACTAAATCTCTTTCCTTCTATTGCTTTGACTTGTCCTCTTGTTCTTGCATTAGTCATTGTATTTTTCCAACCATGAAGTCCCTTAATTCTTGATTTTTCTGTTCTATAGCTTCTTCCTCTACTTTCCTTCGGATCTGATCTTTCTCAACCCAGGTCTTTCCTAGCAACAGTGCAAAAGGGGCGCTGTTATCAACAAACGTAATGACTTCAAATTCTTCTTCGGTCGATGCTCCATGAGAAATAATAGGTACATTAATAACTCTTCCACATAGGGTTATCATCTTTCCTTTAAACAATCCTATCCTTCCTATTGAAAAGCCAACAAGAAATGCGTATCTAATTTATTTTCCCCTTAAATAAATTGGACAATAAATATTAATCTATTATCTCATAATTACTTAAATATAGTTAAATGAAATGGAAAATCAGTTAGCTATAGGAAATTCGAGTTCAAAGGTTGACTGGTGGGACATGGAAGTCGAATTAGTTGTAACCAAGTGACTTGAAGTTGTAACAGAGTTATAAGTGTAGTTATGTGAGTTGTAAAGTAGTTTAACTCAGTTAAGTGAGTTAATCTCAGTTGTACTAGTTGTAACTGAACTTACACTAGTGAGAGATCAATGAATTAATTATTAATTAATTCACAATTAGTGGTATCACATGCAACTGAATATTTACCACTATTAACTACATGCATGTCAGATCCAGTGGAGACCCAGTTGAGATAACAGGTGAATGGGATAGTTTGACTATCAATTGTGACATTAGTGAGTGCACTCATGCAACCACACACACAATGGATGTTCCCATGAGGAAATTGTAGCCTAGGAAAGAGGGGTTCGAATCATTTTGCAGGTTTTCCATTGCAGGGATTGCGCAGAGGAGGCAGTCTATTTGGAGGCAGAGAACTGGCACATGTATTTGCTTATTTTTGTATGACAGTGTGAGACGATTGTATTGTACTGAGAGATATTGGATTAGATATTTGTATGATATTGTTTCATGATCCATGATATACATAATATATGATAGTGGCATTTTTAGATTTATGATTTCTCGGTAAAACATCTGTGTTATGTGCGATTGATCTTTATTCTTGATATTGCAATTGGCGGTCGTGTTTTAAATTCCACAAGAATATTTGTAGAAGCGATTATGTATTTAACAGTGGCATATAATTGTTAGATTAGGAGAATCCAAGCAATACATAATTTTTATTGAAATTTTTACATGGTATCAAAGCAGAGGAGATTGCAGAAGCTGAGTTTGTGATTGGATAGAATTCAAATTTGCAGAAAGAATTTCTTGGTGCTACAACTGATTCAATATCAAAATGGATTTCAATGGCTTGAGGTTAGAGTATGCACTTGAGGGAATCTCACACTAAATTTCCTGGAAGGACAGGATGGAGGTAGTACTCGAAGACAATGGCTTGAAGGAATTCATTGACAAAGATGTTCCTAAGCCAGATGCTGCAGACGCTGCAAATCTTGATGCATGGAAAAAGAAAGTGGCAAAGGTGAGGAGGATTTTGTTGGAGGGAGTACGAGACCACATTGTCTCAAGCCTCCATGGTAAATTCACACCATATGAAATGTGGAAGACTTTGACGGATCTATTCCAAAACAACAACGACCATAGGAAATTGGTGGTCAAAGATAAACTCAGGAAGATCAAGATGGAGAAGGGCGACTCCATTCCAAAATATCTCATGAAGTTTGTCCAATGTCGGGATGAGCTAGGGAGTGTGGGAATAGCATTCGATGATGATGATTTTGTGATCTTGGCTCTCCTAAGACTTTCCAAGAGTTGGCACAGTTATCAAGACTCTGTCAATGGAAGGGAAAAATTACCAGATTGGGAACGACTATGGTCGGACCTAGTGCAGGAGGAGTTCAGGTGGAACACCAGAGATGGATCTTCATCAAAGCATGATGATAATGAGGATTTTGATTTGGCTACCAAGGAAATGAAATGGAAGGGGAAGAAATTCCATTCAAAATCCAATTCTAAAGGCAAGAAGCTGGATTTGTCCAAAGTGAAGTGTTTTCACTGTCACGAACATGGGCATATCGCTACTAACTGTCCGCAGAAGAAGAAGAACAATAAGGCTACTGGAGCTGCAGCTGGTGAGGCCCTTGCCTCACAATTTGAACTTGACTTCTCCTTGATCACATGCATGGCATCAAGTGCATTGGGATCAATGTGGTATTTGGATAGTGGCGCTTCTTTCCACATGATGAGAGATAAGGGGATTTTCAGTGACTTGGAGGAGATAGATCTCAAAATGCATATAGATATGGGTGACGATGGATGATACAGTGTGACTGGAATTGGTACCATTACCTTTTAGAGGGAGTCAAGTAAACCATTTCAATTAAAATATGTTATGCATGTTCCAGGTCTGAAGAAAAATTTGGTCTCAATCGCAATGTTGGAGGACAGAAGCTATGACGTTGTTTTCAGTGATGGAAAATCCTTCTCGTGACATAAAACAACGGGTCAAGTCAAGAATATAGGGATTCGAGTTAAGAATATATACAAGTTGGAGGTAGATGGCTGCGCTACCATGATGGGCAAGGAATAAAAGTGGTGAGCCAGGATGAGGGAAAATTATGGCACAGACGATTGGGCCATCTTCATCATGGAGCCTTGAAAATCATGCAGCAAATATCTACTGGACTTCCACCGGGAACACTTGATCAGTTAGATTAGTGCAAGGGTTGAACCATGGGGAATTATGTAAAGTCCACCTTTCATGAAAAGGAGAATCGTGCTTCGGTGATCCCGGAGAGAGTTCGCACAAATGTGTGTGGACCATTCTCGGTTTCTTCAACAACAAAACATAAGTATTATGTTATTTTTGTTGATGACTTTTATCGTAAATGATGGATCTTCTTCATGCAGAAGAAGGATAAAAAATTCTCAAAGTTCTGTGAGTTTAAAGCATTGGTGGAGAAAGAGTCAGGGAAGAAAGTGAAGGCTCTGAGGAGTGATAATGGTGGAGAATACATCTCTAACGAATTCAAATACTTCTGCAGCAAAGAAGGTATTCAAAGAGAAATCATAGTGCCTCATAACCCACAACAAAATGAGGTCGCAGAGAGGAAGAATAGAATGATTGTGGGTGCAACATGAGTGATGTTGCATGATCAGGGTCTACCAATGCATTTGTGGGTGGAAGCATGCAACACTGTGGTTTATGTGAAAAAACATTGTCCTCATGGAGTACTTGGCATGAGTACACCTGAAGAAGCTTTCACTGGTAAGAAACCTGATGTTTCTCATTTTAAGATTTTTGGCTCATCCATTTATGTGCATGTGACCAAGAACGCCAGGAAGAAGATGGAGCCGACTGTTGAAGTTGGGATATTTGTGGGGTACACAGAAACACCCCATAATTATCGTGTGTATTTTTATAATAGTAAGATGACTATTATGCGATGGGATATAAAATTCAATGAGGGGAAAGACATGCAGTTGTCACTTGAAAGGGGGATAGACTTGCATGTAGAGGACGAAATGCTAGTTCCCAAATATGAGTCTCAATATGTGGATCAGCCACATGAGGAGGTTCATGGAGTGGAGGAAAACACTCAAGCAGAGCCATCCATCATAAATGACAGAAAGCGCACCACAGAAGCTGATAGATTGAGACTAGATGCTGCACAGAATGTAGGAGCCCCTACTTCACATCGCAGACAGAGACAGTTTCCTGATCGATTTACTGGATACATGGATCTCATGAGAAAATGTATTGTGACTGAACTATATTCCTTTTAGGAAGTAGTGCAGGATCCCACTTGGGTTGATACAATGGTGGAGGAGTATGACTCCATTTTCAAAAATAGTGCATGGGAAATTGTCCCAAGTCCGGTCGACAAATTAGTGGTAGGTTCGAGATGGATCTACAAGGGTAAGATTTTAATCATTGTTCTTTATGTTGATGATTTAATACTGACTGGTGATGAGCAGTTGATACACTCATGCAAGGAGGACCTTACAAAGGAGTTTGAGATGAAGGATTTGGGCCTTCTTCATTATTTCCTTGGATTGGAAATATGGCATCGAGATGGTGAAGTTTTTGTGTCTCAAGGAAAGTATGCAAGGGAGATACTGGTTAAGTTTCACATGGAGGGATGAAAACCCATGGATACTCCTCTTCCAGGAAACTGGAGGAAAGAGGATGCTACTTCTGGAGAGGTAGTGGATGTTACTGCCTATCAAAAATTAGTGGGTTCACTAATGTATCTAGTGAACACGAGACCAAACATTTTCTATGTGGTTAACCAGCTGAGTCAAGCGATGGTTAAGCCTACCAAAATATTTTGGAAGGTGGGTAAGCATGTCTTGAGATACCTAAGGGGAACATCTGAGTATGGCTTATGGTATAGACAAATGGATGAGGTGAAGTTGCATGGTTTCACAGATGCAGATTGGGTGGGTAGCCCAACAGATAGAAAGAGAACATTAGGGGGGATCTTTAGTATCATATATACAACTGTTTCTTGGTACAATAGGAAGCATAGATCCATGGCACCCAGTTCAGTGGAAGAAGAATACATGCCAACGAGTCAAGCTGCATGTGAGGCTATTTGGATGAGAAAGATCTTGGTTGGTTTGTTTGGTTCTCATTTAGATCCGAAATTTGATTCATTGTGATAATTGGAGTTGCATTAAACTCTCAATTACTCATGTGTTTCATGATAGATCTAAGCATATAGATATCCGATATCATCATCTCAGAGATTGTGTGCAGGGGAAGATCATTTTGCTTCAGTGCATTCCTACGGAAGATCAGGATGTAGACATTCTGACGAAGGTGCTAACCACGAGAAAATTTGAATACCATAGAGACAGGATTGGGGTGAAGGATAATCCCTTTCTTATTGAGAGGGAGTGTTGAAAAGTCAACAAGAAATGTGTGTCTAATTTATTTTTTCCTTAAATAAATTGGACAATAAAAATTAATCTATTATCTCATAATTACTTGAATATAGTTAACTGAAATGGCAAATCGGTTAGCTATAGGAAATTCGAGTTCAAAGGTTGATTGGTGGGACATGGAAGTCGAATTAGTTGTAACCAAGTGACTTGAAGTTGTAACAAAGTTATAAGTGTAGTTATGTGAGTTTTAAAGTAGTTTAACTCAGTTAAGTGAATTAAGCTTAGTTATACTAGTTGTAACTGAACTTACACTAGTGAGAGATCAATGAATTGATTATTAATTAATTCACAATCAATGGTCTCACATGCAACTGAATATTTACCACTGTTAACTACATGCATGTCAGATCTAGTGGAGACCTAGTTGAGATAACATGTGAAAGGGACAGTTTGACTATCAATTGTGACATTAGTGAGTGCACTCATGCAACCACACACAAAGTGGATGCGCCCATGAGGAATGTGCAGCCTAGGCAAGAGGGATTCAAATCATTTTTCAGGTTTTCCATTGCAGGGATTGCGCAGAGGAGGCATGCTGTCTGGAGGCAGAGAATTGGCACATGTATTTGTTGATTTTTGTATGATAGTGTGAGACGATTGTATTGTACTGAGAGCTCTTGGATTAGAGCTTTGTATGAGATTGTTTCATGATCCAAGATATACATAATATATGATAGTGGGGTTTTTATCTTTATTCTTTCTCGGTAAAACTTCTGTGTTATGTGCAATTGATCTTTCTTCTTGATATTGCAATTGGCGATCGTGTTTTAAATTCCGCAAGAATATTTGTAGAAGCGATATGACTGACTATGGGATTCCTTGCTCATTTAACTTCTGAAGTGAAAAAGGAAACATGTCTGCTTGATAAAATAGGAACATATAAACCAACATTGAATAATATTTGAGCATTCCTTTAGTTGGAAACTTAAGGAATTGTTCATGAATGGTGTCAGCTAAAAATTGTCTGAAATTGAATTTCACAACAACTTTTTCTTCTGTAGAGAAAATGGACAAAAAACCTAGAATAGGTTCATCTACCCATTCATTAGAATAATAACCTAACAGATATGATATCATGGATATGATCTGGTTTTATTTCACTGTAAAAATGGAAGAGGGGTATGGTGGATTTTTCTTGGGCAATTGGGCATATTCAGGGAGGAAAATCTCAAAAATATGGGCTCTCTAGGGAAAGGTTAATTTATGGTACAAGTCATTTAGGTCTTCGACAAAGAACATGGTAGTGGAATCATTTTTAGGGAATTGTAACATTTGGTCAATTGTCTTAGAGGTAATTGTGAATAGAATTTCACCAGTGGGGGAGGCAATGGCTCTTTGGCCTAGCAGGTAATTGGCTTGGCATCCAAGGAAAAATTCAGGGAAAGGATAAGTTTGAGGAAACATGTAAAGGGGAAAATTGGACTCCTAGAGCCCAATTTAACCGCTCTGATAAAGGAAATTTTTTTTCAACCAAGAGTGCAATTGGAAGAAATCGAATTCGCACTTTGGCTCTGTAACCTTGTAGTCTCTGTCTTCCAGAGGGATGTGATCCAGGTCGACGGGAGGGGGAATCATTGTGTTCTTAGATGTGTCTACAAGCTTGACCTTGGGAACCATAATTGACAGAATCAACATTAAAAGGATGGTGATTCTATAATTACCGGAATAAATTTCGCCCATTGACGGTGAGAAATGGTGGTGGCAGTTTGACAACTTAGCTCAACGCGGTCTTCACGGGGTCTTACTTGGAAAATAATGTAATAGGATGAAAACATGGGGTTTTAATATGCACAATGGATAATCGTTATGGCACGAGACCATTACGGGACAACTAACGGTCACGAGGAGGGGTTTAATTGGCTAACATATATTTTTTATGGGACAGGTGTCATGTAGGGAGAGGGTAATTGTTACGAGGAAAATCTCTCTATGGCTAGGGTAAACCACAACAGACGGAAATGACTGCAAAAATCAACTCTAGCCCAATAACATGCTATATAAACCAATATGCAAGCGAGATAAGTAAGAATCCTACCTCTTCCATATGTTTGATGAAGTCCACCATTGAGCACTTTGACCCAAAGCTATATACCTACAACGAGTTCTCAACAAACAAGAAAAATAAGCATATGGTGGTAATATAAAATGTTAGCACATTAGATAGCATAGTCCATTAATAAACATAACAAATAAGCCCATGGATAATAACCCATATATTTGCAAGATATTAATTGGATGGGAAAAGAGTATTTCTATTAATAAATGATCAGCAGAAGTAAAAATATTATAGACTTCCGTGTCGGCATGGTTCAAAACCGAAAAATTAAGTTCCTTCCAGCTGGGCCTCCACCACTTCAATCCTCCACCAAAGGAAAGCTCATAAGAGAGAAAAAATGATGTTCTCAATCAATAAGGGAAGATATTGGGGATGGACACTGTGTTCATACTTGAAGGACAAAGGGATGCATACTCAATATGAACTAAATAATTTCTCCATAGTAACTTTTCTCTCAAAGTTGAATTCTTTCTCCTCTTTCCATATCTCAGAATTGGCCTCTTTATAGCCTTCAAAATGGAACTGAAGGGCCGAGTCAAAACATTTCCAGTATATGGAAGGCCAAGGATCAGAGATCTCCTATCGTGACATGGAAAATTGACATTTAATTTCATTTTCTGCCACAAATCTCGATGTACGCGGGCTATAGTGGAGAAACCTATGTATGCGCATGTTGTATAGTGTGGAAGATGCATATATGTGGAAATATATTAATTTTTGTCTTTGGATTTTATCAACAGGGAAGATATGTTTGCATAGGGAAATGGAATAAGGCGCTCTGTGCAAGACTACATAGGGTGAGGCA